>JBAMYA010106830.1:0-19760 GCA_037176975.1 Arrhamphus sclerolepis | reverse complement strand
GATGGACTGGCGACCTGTCCAGGGTGTACCCCTGCCTTTCGCCCAATGTGAGCTGGGATGGGCTCCAGCAGACCCCCATGACCCTGAACAGGAAATAGCGGGTATAGAAAATGGATGGATGTATGTATCCATTTAGGGCAATTAGTGTTGCAGCAAGTAAAAACCATTAAAAACATACAATACATACAATTAAAAGTCCAAGAGGGGTCGTACAGTTTGCTGAAACAACTTGGGTAGCAGCGACTGACATAGCCCATACAAGACAGCACTTTCCGTGTGTTTCTGTGGTAGTTGTGCACAGGTCTCATGCATGCACACACACACACACGTAGGCAAGCAGTTAGAAACAGATCAGATCCACATCTGGACAGATGTACGGTCTGAAAATGACCCCAAGGAGTGTCAGTAGACCAACTGTTGCACGAAGCTGTGCAGAGCTACAACCAATCAGAGCAATGAACGTGGTGACGTATTCTGAGCAACAGGAGAACGTTTTAGAGAAGAGTTTCACGGAGAGAGATGGCAATATAATGAAAATGGAATCCAAAAAGTGTTGCTGTCCTTTACAAGCAGAATAAAAGAATAACTGCTGTACTCAAATACTCAATCAATATCCTCAAAAAACGTAACCATGGGTAGCATAGTTGGCTACAACTAACATACGATATACATAATCATTTACATCTTCAGTAGCTTCCTTTGTCATTAGAGTGAGTCTACCACAGTGTTTCTCAATCAGGGGTCCGCAGACCCCTAGTGGTCCGTGGTGGAATTGCAAGGGGTCCGTGGGTCAGTGACAGAGTTGATCAAAAATATGCAGGGGTCCAGGACCCCAAAAAGGTTGAGAACCACTGGTCTACCAGATGTCTCTTATCACTGTAGATGAGTTGGACCTCATCCACCACAGTCACTAGGAGATTATCATGGAAATCCAGGCCTTTAATGATGCCAAAGCCAGTTCAAACGACCGCTGTTTACCATCCAGACTACAGCGTCTCAGCTCTGTAGTCACCATGTTTACACCCCTCAGAATTGCTCTACAATAAGAAGACTGATCTGATCAGCTCCCCGAGACTTTTGAGAATCATCAATGAGCTTCAACAAAGGGTAGCTGGATAGACCTGCTGAGCAAATCTGAGTTTGCTAGTGATGTGTCTAGACTTGTCGGCTAGCAAAGCCCCTTCTTTGCACATTCTCCTTGCTTGAGGTCAGTGCTGCCACAGAGCTTCTCAGCTCTACACTGTGCTTGTGTCTTGGATAGTCTGTGTCCTCTATCCACCAAACTGGTACACTCTGCCCAGTCTTGTATGTGGCTGACTACACTATCTGCAAGCTGCGCAGTAAAAAAGGCCACTCCTCTGGCATCTGTGACTGAAGCCCGAAAAGCAGCAAGAGCTGTGAGTCAGTCTTCAGTGCTTATTTTTCTTGACCTGTCTGCTGCCTTCGATACTGTTAACCATACCATACTGCTGTCTATGGTCTCAAACTTGGGCATCTCTGGTTTAGCACTTTCTTGGTTCAGATCATATCTTCTGTTCATTTAAAGCAGGGGTCTCAAACTGCATTACTCAAGGGCCGCTGTCCTGCATGTCTTAGATGTGTCCCTGCTTCAGAACACCTGATTTAAATTAATGGATGGCCATCAGCTCGTCATCCAGGTCTGCACAAGTCTGTTAATGATGCATTCATTTGAATCAGGTGTGCTAAAGCAGGGAAAAATCCAAGACATGCAGGACAGTGGCCCTTGTGAACTGGAGCTTGAGATCCCCGTTTCAAGGCAAGAAAAAATGTCCTCATCTCATCATCTTTTCACAGGGGTCCCTCAAAGCTTGGTGCTTGGACCCTTTGTCTTTGCCAAACACGTCATCTCTCTGGGCCATGTGATTTCATCACACAGCTTCTTATTTCACTGCTATGCAGGTGAAACACAACTCTACCTGCCCTTCCAACCTGACAACCCTAAAATCTCTGCACATATCTCAGCTTGTCTCTCTGACCTATCCAATTGGATGAAGGACACCACTTTCAACTGAACCTGTCAAAGACAGAAGTGGTGACTGTCTCTGCACACCATTCAGTCAACCAAAATGTAAACATCGTTGTTACAAAGGTCCCTACAGAAGATCCAGAATGCAGAGATGCGTCTAGTCTTCAATCAACCCAGAAGGGCCTATGTCAGACCTCTGTTCATTGAGCTACACTGGCTGCCTGCATAAAACACAGCTTGCTGACACTCATGCACAAGGACCAAGATGCAGGAGAGCAGGCGGGAGGGAGGAGTAATCCAAATCTAATATTTAATGAAAATCAAAACCAAAAAGCACTTTTCGGGCAGGAAAAGCCAAAGTGCAAAACAAGAATAAAAAAATCCAAAGACTAAGCAAAACCAGAAATAAACGCAGAACAATTGGGTTTACAGATAAAACAGGACTTAGGAACACAGGTAGCAAGCAGTACAGACCAGCACAGGGCAGACAAAGACAGGACCTTATATACACAGAGAGGGGTAACGAGACACAGGTGAAACACATCAGGGGAATGAGGATCAGGAAAGTCAAACAGAACACAACAGGACTTCAAACTAAAAGCAGGACAAAATCAGAAAAAAACAAAACTAAAACCTAAACCATGACAGTATCTGTTTTTATTCATTGAACAATGAATAAATACTTAGATACCCAAACCGATAAGGGGCAGAGAGAAAGCAGAAGCTTATCGGTAACATTGTGAAGAACCATGACGAATTGCTGTGCAATGAAATTGGAGTGATAGTTATGTCATAGCTTATGTAATCCATGTAACATGGTGGAGTCAACAAGGGTCACGTGTTCATGTGTTAAGGAGGTGTGATTCTTGAGGTGGGGGGTTTTGATGGAGGTTAGCGCATTCTGACTGAATTCTGCCAAAGCTGTTCTTGTTCTTTCATATTTTCTAGGCCTCACATAATTCCATTGTCCAATTTAATGGATCATAAAATAAAATGCTGAATTCAAAGATTCAAGTGACAACATCATGAAAAACAGTAATCTCAAAGAAATCACAAATCATTTCATGCATCAGAAGTAGAGTAGTGAGAAATACTTTTTTTCACAGTTTGTGCATTGTGACGACACAGCCTCCACAAAGGAAAATATTTGGGGCAACAAGACTCAAAAGAGCATCATCCTGCTGAGCATGTCCGATGCTGTAAAACTAACAAAGAACCTGCAGCCTCTGCAGTCTTTCACTGATTAATTACATTGGCGTATTTTTTTGGTTATAGATCTCAGGAGGAAAATTGTAATCTAAAAGTCAGACCTTTAAGAAAATAAAAGAAAATTGCATTTGAGGCACCATAACTTGCCATGGATGGGAAAAGAAGGGGAACCCCTTAATTTACTTTCTCCTCTGGGATAAATACTTTAACAAAACAATCAAACATTAAAGTAACCGTACATTCTGTCAAACAAATGTGTGAAAGAAGAGCGAGTCTTTGACATTGAAGTTTGAAAGACTGGATCATAGAGGCAGCTGATAAACATTTTCCCTCCTTCTTTTGGTCTAATGTGTTGTTGCTGCCTCTTCTCTCATGTCCGTTTCACAGTGAAGTATTGTTGAGCTCAGGGAGAACTACTTCATGCATTCCAACTTGTGCCCCATCACAGCCCAGGGCAACGGCCTCAGTCTGGATACACTCCAGGCCATCTAGATAGGTGGCTACTTGTTTATTTGCAGTCTGCCTGTGTTGCTTTTCTACAGGCAGCTGGGTTTATAATCAACCCAGGGTGTGCATTACTAAGGGTGAGTAGAGTTCAGGTTTGTGTTTGACAAACTCCATTATTATTCACTACATACACCAACCAAACTCCACTGAGTTCAGCCCAGAGTTTGGCCTCTAGCAAAATTTAGACTGTAGGCCACCACAGGAACATCAAAGTGCTCTTTAAATGGGATTAAGATCTTATGAATTCACAATTATGACATTCCAAAACATATCTTGTGTTTTGAGGAGCAGCCTAATTTAAAAGAAAAGTTAACTCTAGAGCAGCAACAACTGAGATTTTTGAGCAGATTCACATAAATGTCATTAAGGGGTGTCAGTCACCATTTATTACTATTCTCCATATTTATTCTGCTTCTTATTTTTCCATTTCTATACTAAATTTCAGAACAGACTAAATAAACTACATATCCAATTTTAGTTTACATATCATCAGCTACTACTTGTTTATGATGTAGGTGATTAGCATCCAATAGACAAGATGCTAGCAGCTGATGAGCAGCTACTTGACTAGATATATTTTACATATCTTCAGTCACCAACTAATTTTCGACATGCTAACTCTTAGGTAAGAGATGACTTGGTGTAAATAGGCGCGATATAAATAAATTGAATTGAACCACATAGAATGTGTTCACTGTTAGCATCTGTTAGCCAGGATGCTAACAGAGGCTACCAGGTTTCATTTAGAAGCTACTTTCTACAAAGTTTCTTTTGTATGCAGAAGCAGCAGCAAATCCCCATTGACTCCAGATATTACAGTGTATTAAACGTATTTACAGCCTGGTTCAAACATCGGTCTTGGTCTTTAAAGTTATATTTGACATCCATGATAACATTACGGGGGGTGAAATTTTTTAGTACCACAATAGATACATTTATATTGAGCAATAGCGCTGACAGGGTCAGATTGACACACTTCTTTGATTCTGCTTGATTGCAAGCTAGCCATTGGCTCTGCTGTTGGCTATGACAGATAACCATTACTGTCATAATTTTAGCTACTTAGCACTTATATTGATCTCTGAGATCTGAATAAAAAACAGATCATGGTAATTTTTAGAAAATATGTTATCTTGTGCTTGTGTGTTGATCATTCGAATAGACCACTGTGACTGTGGATGGTCTGAAATGATATGATGATGAAGCTTAGCTCAGCTTAGCTTAGCTAATCGCACCAGTCATTTCATGTTGCCACTGAGACAATATTTAAGGTCATGCTGTGAAGCCTGGTGGCTGTAGTGACTGACTGCAGGTCCCAGCTCCTTCAAAAAAGCCATGTTGCTGGTCTTACCTGCCATGAAGCTCTGCTGTGAGACCCTGCGTCTTGCCCTGAATCAGCAGCACTTGTTTTGTTCCGATAGAAAATTAAATTAGGCAGCAGTGTCTCAGTAAGCCTGGTCCCGTCTGTTTACAACATGATGCCAAACAGTCTGAGGAAAATGAAGCTTCAAAAAGTGTCTGTACAAACCTATGGGTCAAGTGACCGGATACTTCATCCAGTTAAATACAGTCTACGGGCACAATAGGCCTTATTTTGTTGGCTGTTTCTGGCTTAATTTGCTTAATTTTAACACCTGGTAAGGACCAGACGATCTTTTTTTTGTTGTGTCCGAAAAATGTGATACAATTAGAAATGAAAGAGGGGGAACTTTTCTTCAATACTTAAAGTTTCATATTCTTATTCAACTGCATACTCATAAATAAATGCATCAAAAGAAAATTACTTTATTAGCCGGCCACTGACACATAATAAACATGTAAAGATGACCACTACCTCAAACTCTCAGTTATTATTAGCAGATGAGTTGTAAACTTACAACTTCATGACAGGGATTGGTGAGATGGATATGTGGAGCAGTAGTTTAATTTTAGAAGATGGAAGCCAGGTGCGAGATGACACTCAATACTGCCACAATCAGCATGCGATTCACGACTGTAGGAATCAAATAGAAGTTGAAGCCTTCTATCCTGTAAGTTTGCTTTAGTTTCCATTCCTTCGAAAGAAATGCAGCTCAGAAACAGTTAACAAGGAGGGATGTATGAGACATAAGAGGCATAAGAATGTGAGTGTAAATTAAATAGGACGCCACTATAAGTACATCTCTGCCATCACTGGCACTCCAGTTATTCTCTGTGGCTTGGAATGGCTTGTTTTGGTATTTGTGTTGTCTTGTTGTTCTGTTTCCCTGAAGAATGCAGGCAGATAGCGAGCTAGCAACCGCCCTCTGTTTGGACCACTAACTTTCATCCCCAGGGTGATGCACACACACATACTTGCAGGCAGTAGGTAGTGGGGTGGATTTATAGGGCTATTTATCGTGCCAGTCAGACGACCATTCACTCCTCATCTATTCTTGTCATGCAGCTGCGTCAGTGGAGACTAAACCTCTTCCTGGAGGAGTACACATCATAAGCACGTCTCTCTTAATGACAATCGATGCCGTTTAAGTGCAGCTGGACCTTAAAAAAGTAGTTTTGCTCTGCAGCTGGAGACAATTCACGGGAAATTGTCTTTTGTAAGTTCCCTGGGGGCACAGCCGGCTACAAGAAGCATATTGCTCTGTCTGGTTCATGACCTTTGTCATGTGTCTATCTTTTCATACCACTGTTATTTTTTCTTTACGTCCTTTCTGTGTTCGATGTGGAACTGGCAGGCCATCGTCAGTCAAAAGTAAGATTTCCGGATTTTGAGGCTGATGCGGCGGCTGAGCAGCCACGTCTGACAGTTTGTAAAAGAAGTTGGAGGGAAGTTTGTTGTCTCAGAACAACATCTCCTTATTCCATCCTTCCCTCCATCACCCTGCAGCAAACACAACCAGAACATGAGGTTTGTGGTTTTAAAATAGCTGTATTCAAACAACACAAGTTTAAAATGGGTATCTGAGTTAAGAATGCCAAGTATGAACTTTATTATGAATTCAGACCTCAGGAGGTGGGGGTCTGGTGGGGTGGGGGTCCAACTAAGCTCAGGGCTTAGTCTCAGGTCTCCTCTCTCATCAGGGCAATTTGTTTTTGTGTGGGTGTCTGCTTGTTTGCATGGCTTTGAGCTCCTGTGAAGTCATTTCTCCTGAATACAAGTCGCATTCGCTTGATGGTGGCAGACAGCACCAACTATGGTTTCTGGGAAAAAAAAGGAACATCTGAAAGATGTTCTTCTCAGCGGAGAAACTTCTGTATGAATAATTCTGTCAGGTTTTTCATGTGTCTCAGTGAAATAACACAGGAAAAGAGTTTTCTGGCTTTTTCCAGTTTCAGGCAGCGTCTGGATTTATAGAGAGCCATTCTGATACCCTGATTCATATTCTTCAAAAAGCTTTTCTGTTTTAAAGCACTGACATGCATGTTAAAGTTCATTTCTTCATTTATCATACAAAGAAGCCTTTTTGCATATGGGCTGGCAAAGAAAAAGATTTACACTGAAAGAGTACAGTCCTGACAGCTCTGTTCAGAGTGGCTGGTTTCAGGGGCAGACAAGCCAGAGGATTTTTACTGAGGCCCAGGCAGAAGTTCCCCTCAAATCTGAAGGGACATCAGTTGTATGAAAGTGTTGTCATTGTGTCGGGCTTGCACATAACCAGATGTAGGCAGGAAAATAAAAACTATCTATAAAGGTTTTCTTTAGGCATCCAGAGCAGGGGTGTCAAACTCAAGTCCCACGGGCCAAATATGGCCCATATCTTCATTTAGTCTGGCCTACCAGAGCATGCAAAGACAAAGATGTTTAATTCAGTACTGACATCGAAAAGTAAGAGCATCTGGTTTGTGTGAAAAAGTTTTGATTTACCAGTTGTTTGCAAGAGATTTTAGAGCAAAGAAGTTGCTAATTTTCATCAAAATTTTTTGGGAAAATAAACTCTTTTTTTAAATTAAAAAATTAAACAGACAGTTTGAACTATACAAAATTTGCAATTTTACAACTGTTGTAATTTTATTTGATTGCAGTAGAAAAATTGCAATTTTATGTTAAAGGCTGCGACCTTTGGAAATGTCTGAGAGAGAGAGAGAGAGATTTTTTTATGGAAATTTACCTTTTTACGAAAAAATGACAAGATTTATCACTTTACAAAAAAATGAGCTGGTTTCAATGAAAAAACAAACAACTTGTGATTATACAAGAAATATTTGTGATGTTAGTACAAATGCCTTAGTTTTGTGATTTTTTTATTACATGTAAGTTCAGGAACTAGCAAGAAATTTGACAACATAGCTGACTGAGAAAGAATAACTGTCCCTTTAATGGTAACCATGGTGATGCTGTGGCCCAGGATGAAATAGATTTGGACACCCCTGATCTCAGGGATCCAGATAGGATTTTTGCAGACTTTCCTGAAAAATGGAAGAACTTTGAAAAGAAAAAAAATTGTTTTGCATGTTTGCAGAATTTGAGAATAAATATCTTCAAAAAACATAACAGTGTGTACCACAGCTGACTTCAGCTTATGTTAGACAGGTATACAGCACCAGTTTTAACAGTTCCACAGTTCCTCCACATCTTGTTTGTTTACTACAGCATCGCAGTTCAGTCATCATCACGTTATGGCCACCAAGAGACTCTCTACAAGGATAGACTGATCTGATTGGCTCCCCAAGACTTTTGGGCATAATTAATGAGCACCAATGGAGGGAAGCTGCACAGAGCTGCTGAGCAAATGTAAATCTGCCAGCGGTACATCTAGATTTTGAGGCTAATTTTTTTTGGCATTGAAACGACCGTCTTGAATAGATCTGTTTTTTTGCATTTTCAATGGTCCTAAACCACATGCACCATATTACAGAAGAGATTTCTTTGAGAAGAACTGTTAAATTAGAATAATAATAAAAAAAAAAACAAAAAAAAAAACTGGATGTGATGTGTAACACATACGAATGGTAGCCACTCCCAAAGTATGCTAGTTTAGTTTCAGTTTATGTTATGAACATCACAATGCACTGAAGATGAAATTCAAAAAAAAAAAAAAAGTGTCCAGGAGGAAACCACAGCAGGTTTTTGTCTGGACTGCTGGTTCTTTTCTGATCTTCACTTTCAGTCCATGTGGCCATTCAATCAGTTGTTAATTGCAAAAAGCCAAGAATGCACTTTGTTCATTAGGTTTAAGGTCTGTAATAACCCTGGGACCTGCCCTGTCCCGTTACAACTCCAGTTTGGCGTTCAGCTCCATGCTGTTAAAGAAATAGGTTCTCTCTTCTTTTTGATGCATCACTTTCTCTGAGCACAGAGCTTTCCCCTCCAAACCCCACTATTTAATTTGAGTAATCAGTGAATTGATTAAACTGAAATTGGGTGCTCTTTAACATTTCAGCCTGGGTTGCTGATCTGGGCAGACAACCCTGGATGTATTTTATTTAAAAAGTCTCGTCTGCTGTATCTTCAAGGCCCATTAGCTTCATGTGGGATTGCTTTGTTTTTATCTGTGTGCGCTGATGGGAGAGCTCAGTCCCACAGCAGCACTTTCTTCTGTGGAGCTGGATATCTAATATGCTGTCTGGATTAGACAGATGGCTGAGGGTTAGGATAAATGCTGCTGTGACCAGAGTGTTACAGTTTGTAGAGCCCACATGTCCAGATCGTACCACACACAACCAGCCGCTGATCTCTTGGTTTTGTGGTCCATTTCCAGTTTTCTCGTTCAAGGTCTTTAAATCCATCACCTAAGCACTTTAAACACCTCCTTACGACCACACACACACAGCCACTGGTTTCAGTTTATTTTTTTCTACTGACTGTCATCTCTGCTGTTGTGATGGTTTTTGGGCCCACATATAGTATAGTAGTAGAGTAGAGATATAGTAATAGCTGTGGTAGCATCATCATGAAAGGGTCATGATGCAACAAAAGTGTGGCTACTAGCAGTACAATTAATTAAAGCAAAAATAACAGTGATTAAGTGGGTTAATCTGTAATGGTAGTGAAGTGCTTTAGAGCAAACTGGTTGGTATCTCCATGTGTGTCTCGAATGTGTAGTGCATGTGTGAATGGGCCCATTCATTTTAGGACACAAATACATGTGCATTCAGTTCACGCTCTGTGCCCTCACTCCAGCCTGGACAACGCCAGGCCGAGCTCATTAAGAAGTTCCCAGAGGAAGCATGGCCTCACATCATCCAATCACAACAATCAGGAAATGAGTCCGCGTAACCCTGGAGACCGGTTGCCAGGGTCACAAAGTACAAAGGTGCAGATGACTGCTCTGATGCACAAACGCAAGCAAAGATACAGAATAAAACAATTAGAAGAAACACAAAAACTTAATAATTTTACATGCTGATGGATTGTCGCAGTCTAAGATGATATATGTGTTGGAAGCTCGACGCATGGATGAAGTTTTAAACCAGATGTCACGAGAAAATTTGAAAAGATGAGAGTTTGGGTTGGAATGGAGATCATCATTTTGTTTGATGGAGTGTTATCATCAGTCAGGGATTACTAACTTCAAGATGGCCGCAAATCCCTGCATCTGTATCCCACTGCAGTGCCTTTATTCCACCTCATTATCTGTAATTATATTGTTGGTTTACAGTGATGAAATGAGGGGGATAACCCTGCCCTCGTAAACTCCACCTGTAGCTTCAAACACAGACTCATATTGATGCAATGCCAGGATAACTTAAAAGAAAGCCTAACATGTTGTTTTGGGTTTCTGGTGTTTCCAAATTGCTCGTGATCTCTAGACCGTGCGGTCCATCATAACATCCCTCCACTCTGCTCCTGCAGCCCACTCGCTTCACTTCTCTTTGATCAGCTATTCCATCCATCTGGATCTCGATCTCTAGTGTAGGTTGGTGTTCAAGTAATTACTGCCTCCTACTTTATCTCTCTCACACAAATCAGACAATAAACACCAGTCTTTTTACATTTCATTTTCATTCCTCCAGCTCTCCCATCCCCGACTATGTAAATTGTGCAGCTTCATCAGATCTCCCAGCCCTGCTCTACTGTGGCAATTCTCTTGTGCTTCAGAGGATTTCCATATGAGTTGGATAATTATGTCGAGGTATTCAGCCTACGCAAAGGGACGCTGTGCCATGGGTGGTAGATTGACTACGGTTCAGAGAAAGGTCAACAAGTAAACAGACATATCGTCTTTCATACAGTCCTGGTGCCTGTTCTGGGTGTGTCTCTTACTGTACTGTGTGTGGCCATGAAAGGCCGAGCTTCATGTTGAATCATATCGAGCCATTTTTATGACGACTGATCAACTCCCGGGAGGGAACCAATGAGTGAAAGTCATCATCATTAATACAACTACTTCTTCTCTGGGGGGGATAAATGCTATGATTCAGAGGCTCTTTGTAGCTCAGGAAGTGGACTGCAGGTGGAAATAGGAAGAGGGGGTTGGTGGTAGACACTTTGTAAGATACAGATCTTGACAGATCACTCAAGCACACACACACACACACACACATGCCTTCTGTAACAGAAGCCACACTGTTGGAAGTTGTGAATGACATCATCCTCCTGAAGTAGCCACTGACCTTTTGTCATTTTGCTGATAACTTCCTGGATGATCTGGAGCATCTCTGGCACATGTAAAACCAGTGCCTACTTTAACAAAACCTAAATCATGAAAAGTTGTGTACAGTTGGACTACAGGAGTGGTTAGGTGCTGGACTACAGGAGTGGTTGGGTGCTGGACTACAGGAGTGGTTAGGTGCTGGACTCCAGGAGTGGTTAGGTGCTGGACTCCAGAAGTGGCTAGGTGCTGGACTCCAGGAGTGGCTAGGTGCTGGACTCCAGGAGTGGTTGGGTGCTGGACTACAGAAGTGGTTGGGTGCTGGACTACAGAAGTGGTTAGGTGCTGGACTACAGGAGTGGTTGGGTGCTGGACTACAGAAGTGGTTAGGTGCTGGACTACAGGAGTGGTTAGGTGCTGGACTCCAGAAGTGGCTAGGTGCTGGACTACAGGAGTGGTTGGGTGCTGGACTACAGAAGTGGTTAGGTGCTGGACTACAGGAGTGGTTGGGTTCTGGACTAAAGGAGTGGTTAGGTGCTGGACTACAGGAGTGGTTAGGTGCTGGACTACAGGAGTGGTTAGGTGCTGGACTACAGGAGTGGTTGGGTGCTGGACTCCAGAAGTGGTTAGGTGCTGGACTACAGGAGTGGTTAGGTGCTGGACTCCAGAAGTGGCTAGGTGCTGGACCACAAGAGTGGTTAGGTGCTGGACCACAGAAGTGGCTAGGTGCTGGACCCAAACAGTGGAGGAACGCCCAGCCTTCCCATCTGGTCCTGCTGTTTTGTTTGTTCTGGTTAATGTTAACTAGCTGGATTATCGTATTATGTCCTTCACCAGGTATTAATGGTATTTCACTCTGGAAAGATGCCTTTTAGCATCTGTAGCTTAATCTAGTTTTTTTTGTTTTTTGTTTTTTTGATAATATAATTTATATGCACTTGTATTTTCTGACTTCACCTGGTTGTGTTTGCATGTGTTTGTCTTTTTGTGTCTCTTGTGGGAGTGTGGGGTTTAGATTTTGACTATTCAGGTCAACTTAATTTCATTTGTTAACATAAGGCATGTCCATGTCCATCTTGCCTGTCAGGCCGGTTATTTCTGGGTCCCACCAGCAGTGGTAGTGCCGGTTTTGCAGCAGTTTTCTCCGTCCCCAGTGTCGCCTCATTATCAGTGCCGCCTGCTTTGCAGGATTCGTGACATTACGAGTTTACCCAAAGGCTCTTTAAGATTACATGAGAATCTGCTTGTTTAAATATGTACATATCTCACCATGTCTTTCCCTTTATGGAGTTAGAAACATTAAAAAGAATCAGTGAAGCCAGTCTTCTAAACTGAATAGCTCCTCATATGTGCTTTAAAACCTTTTTTCATTCACTGTTTATCCACATCCAGGTGTGCAGGTAAGAACTTTGATTTGATTTGACTTTTCAGTTTTGTCTCACTCGCTTGCAGCACAAAGCTGTGACTCTGGGTCTATTAAACATTTCTGTCGCCTCCTTTGAAAGTGGATCAATTACTCACAAGATGCTTTGTATTCACCACAACAAGCATCTACAAGAAGTGAAATATGTATTGTATCACTAGTTTCATTGATTCTCTGGCTGATTGATTTTCACTTTGATGCTCATTGCCTTTGGTTTAACCAACAATATCCGACACAGCGAGAGAGACATTTGTTTCAATTTATTTATTGCTTGTTTGCTAATGAGCATCGCTGTCAGCGCTCATAGACAGGTGCTTTATGGATGTTTGGATGAGACCTATTTGAAGACGGAACTCAAACAAAGGAAGAGAACAAAACCGTGATGGATGGGAAGGTCAGAAAGAGCAGAAGAGCCTTGAGGAGAAAAGGAAGTTAAAAAGAGGAGCGGAATGAGGGGAGACAGAGGATGGCGGAAGGGGAAGCGGGGGTCATTATCTGACCAGCGTAGTTCCAGACCAGCGGCTTTAAAAGCACAGATCCTCCAGCAAAATGAGGAAAGGCCTCAATTGTCGTAATGGTTCATATTAGGTAAAGTGCTCTGGGGGTAACCTTCAGACTGTTTTTTTTTTCCCTTCTTCCTTGTCATTACCTTTCCTGGACACTACCAATAACAGTTATCTTTCTGAACAACAGTAAAATGTTCCTGGTGAGTCTTAGAAACACATGATAGAAATTAAACTGCAAACTACCACCTGGATGTAACTAAGCAGATAGATAAGAGCCTCCCATTAGAAACGCACAGCAGCGACTAATACGTTTCAGCTGGAAAGAAGTCGATGGCGAGCAGACACATCCTGTAGTCGTACAAGAAATCTCACTCTGTTCCAGAAGGGTGGAACTGCTGGTCTGCAGCGAGCAAACAAAACGACTGAAGAGATGGTTGAAACTAATAAAATCAGCTCACGGAATGTTCAAAGCTTAATGAAAAATTGGAAGTAGTGAACCATCATCTCTGAGGAAGAAAGGCGGTCAGACAAGAATGTGGACGGAGACCACTTATACGTCTGTCTGTGGGGTTGAGCTAAGCTGCTAATAAATAGATTATTTCATTAAAACAAAATAGGTCAACTGAATGCTTAAATGACCTGATTTTTCCATTAGTAGATTTTTATCTTCCCTGTTGGCATGGGCATATTGCAGGACAACAGAGTCAGGATCCACCAGGCTGAAACTGGAAAACGATGGTTCAGGGACCATGAGACATCATACACGGACTGGCTGCAGTCAATGCTAATGTGGGTCTAGAGTGTGTGATTGAAATTAAAGTTGTCCAAGCAGTGTACAGAGAAGATATGAAAACCTGCCCTGCTCTCCATCCATCCATAAGAAGGAAAACTACTCAGGCCGTGGGACGTTTTGTCTCTTTTTACACCAAAAGGCCTTTTATGAATTATTCTATTGGAATTATACAATCTGAAGCATTTCTGTTATAAATATTCAAAAATAAAGAGGTAAAGAAAACCAAAGTAATATGTCAAATAAGTTATTTTCAGTTTGCTGAGGCAGAGAATTCAAATACTGTTTGGTTACAGTTTTACAAAACCCCATAAAAGTTAGCTTATCTGTTTCCTCTTTGAACCAATGAGTTTAGCTTTGACAGAGCCCAAACAGCAGCGGTGCTCGGTAGTGTAAAGCATGGTAATATTTCCAGGAATTGCACTTCCTAAACACACATTGGGTCATTCATGAAATCTTTGTAAGTCTGTGTGTAGATTTGCCCTAAAAATGTGCCCCAGACATTTGATCGCTGGTTGGGAGCCTGATCACGCAGCTTAGCAAAAACCTGGCCAAAAGTGAAGGTTACCACGTGGTTCACATGATCTGGAAACCTTCAGGTAACCTCGTAATCTCACGAATCTAGCTGAGGAGCGCTGGGAAGTGCTCCAGTTTTAAAATGCTCCCAGTGAGACCTGAGGTCCGAGGAAAAACCAGACCACAACGCTTCTGCTAACCGTGAGACCAGGGGCCTCATGTATAAATAATTTCTGTGGAATTCAGCATATGCAAAAATATAAGATAAAATAAAATAATTTCAATGTCCTAAACCATCTGTACTCGTAATTCCAAGAAGATTCTCGTTGTCCATTACAGTTAATGTTGTGGTGAGCGCACATGCATGAGCGTCCACCCTGTCCCCTCCCTCAAGTAGACCAATTTAAATATGATAATGGGTATAAGTAGACATGAGAAACTTCTCATCCAAACAAAGAAAAAGGCAAAATCATGCAGACAAGAAGAGAAATTTCATCATGTCTCAAGTTGAGGCAGGAAAATATTTTGTCACTTTATCGTCTGGTATTTAAATACTAAAAGAAAAAAATGAGTGGGGACATGTGGTGGGATCTGCCAATGCTGTGTGCTCAGAAAACCGCCCTGGAAATGGCCGTTGTGTTGGACGCCACATAAAGCAGACCTTATCAGGGGGATATAGCACGCCAGATAAAGGTCAACACGTAATATTTCAAAAATATTCTCCTGTTTTAAAAGTCTCTGCATGTTGGGAACTCAACAGTCCATATAAGGTATTAACGTTGCAAAGTCTGAGAATGAGAAGCAACATTTACATGAATTCCTCATTCATACAAGCTCTACATGTGGAATGAAGTTAAGCATTTCCATGAATGCCAAAACGCTCAAAACGGGTGTGTATTTATGTGTCATTTCTGTGTACGCGTACTGAACGGTGAAAGCGTTGTGTTTGCTGACCCCTGAATCAGTCGGAGCGTGAACATGAACCCAAATAAAACACAAACTGTTGTCTTTTTCTGACTCAAACTGGACTTTCATAATGCATGTCAAAATATTAGTCCTACTGAAATGAGATGGAGCTCAGACAGTCAGACAAACACACCCAGATCATCTGATTGGGAGTCAAGTTACTCCTGCTTGCATTTTTCAGCGGGACATGAGCCCAGCATGCTCTCAGCTCCAGACCTGGGTCCTAATCCAGTCATCTTACCAGTTTCCCACTAGATAAATTGTTAAAACTAACAATAAGTAACAAAGCTGGACATAGAGGTCAATAGAGGTCAATAATTTGATTCCTCTGCCATGGTTACCAGCTGAGATAAAACAGCAGTCCAATGAAATGCCTTTTTTTAACTGTAATCTGAGCTTGGCCCAACTCTGGATTCAGAAGTATTAATTGAAATGTGTGTGATTGTATTTAAATACTAGCACTGGAAACTGGATCCATCTAGATACGGTCTGAATATGAAGGATCTGATCCCTCAGATTACTCTTTATTTTGGTCAGTTTACCCAAATTACAAACCAATTATTCAGTTGTATTTCATTTGGGCAAAAGCTGATAGGATTGATAACAGAACAAAGTGAATAATCAAGTTTAGGTAAGTCTTAATCCTAGTTTAAGTAATTTAGGATTTGATTTTAAACTTTTTCTTAATGAAGGTTCAATATTGTGGTTCACTTTCTCCCAAACTGATCATATACTGCTCAAAAATGACAACACACCTGTCCACGTAGGAAGCAGCACTGATCAGTTTCGCCTGTTGTTGTGAAAATGAAACAGACAGCAGATGGAAATGAGAGGTGATTAGCAAGACGACCCTATAAAGGAGTGGTTCTGCAGGTGGTGACCACAAACCATCACTGTTCTTGTCATTTCTGGTTGATGTTTTGGCCATGTTTAAATTTTGTTAGTGTTCTCAGTCTGAGACGTAGCATGAGGTGGTGTCTACAACCAACAGAAGTTGCTCAGGTTGTGCAGCTCATCTAAGATGGCACATCAATGGGAGCTGTGGCAAGAAGGTTTGCTGTTTCTCCCAGCACCGTGTCCAGTCAGAGCATGGAGGGGATACCAGGAGACAGGCCAGTACACCAGGAGATGTGGAGGAGGCTGTAGGGAGGCAACAAGCCAGCAGCAGGACCGCTACCTCCTCCTTCGTGCAAGAAGGAACAGGAGGAGGACTGCCAGAGCCCTGTACAATGACCTCCAGCAGGCCACTAATGTGCATGTTTCTGCTGAAACTATCAGGAACAGACTCCACAAGGGTGGTACGAGGGCCTGACGTCCACAGGTGGGGCCAGTTCTTACAGATTGGGACCCTGTGCTCTTCACAGATGAGAGCAGGTTCACACTGAGTACATGTGATGGAGTCTGGAGATGCCATGGAGAATGTTCTGCTGCCTGCAACATCCTCCAGCATGACCAGTTTGGTGGTAGGTCAGTAATGATGTGGAGAGGTATTTCTTGTATCGGTCTGTTGTGGTGAAGAAGGAGCTGAACTCTTGATTTACCGGTCAATCTACGTTCCTACCCTCATCTATGGTCATGAACTTTGGGTCATGAAGAACATGATCCCGGATACAAGCAGCTGAGATGAGCTTCCTCCACAGGGTGGCGGGGCGCTCCCTTAGAGATAGGGTGAAGAGCTCTGTCACCTGGGAGGAGCTCGGAGTTGAGCCGCTGCTCCTCCACACCGAGAGGAGCCAGCTGAGGTGGCTCGGGCATCTGCACCGGACGCCTCCCTCAGGAGGTGTTCCAGGCATGTCCTGCCAGGAGGAGACCCAGAAGACAACCCAGGACACGCTGGGGCGACTATGTCGCTCGGCTGGCCTGGGAACGCCTTGGGATCTAGAGGAGGTGTCTGGGGAGAGGGAAGTCTGGGCGTCAGTGTTCAGGCCGCTGCCCCCACGACCTGGTTCCGGATAAGTGGAAGAAGATGGATGGATGGTATTTCTTAGGATGGCCGCCCAGTCCTCCATGTGACGTACCCTGACTGCCATTAGGTACCAGGATGAGATCCTCAGACCCATTGTGAGACCATGCGCTGGTGCAGGGGGTCCTGGGTTCCTTCTGATGCATGACAATGCCAGGCCTCATATGGCTGAAGTGTGTTCATTCCTCCATGATGAAGGTATTGATGCTACGGACCCGCCTGCCTGTTCCCCAGACCTGAATCCAATTGAGCATCTGGAACATCATGTCTTGTTCCATCCACCATCACTGTCCAGGACTTGACTGCTTTGATCCAAGTCTGGGAGGTGAACATCTGTTGCCTCATCAGAAGCATGGCCAGGCGTTGTAGGGAGGTCCTACAGGCCCGTGGAGGCCACACACACGACTGAGCCTCATTCTGACTTGTCTTGAGGAATTTTTACTGACGTTGGATCAGCCTCCACCTTTGAGTATGATTCCAAATCCAGACCTGCATGGGATGATAATTATGATTTACATAGATTATGTTTATGTAATTTTGTTCTCAATGCACCCTACTTTACATTGAATAAAGATTTTCAACTGCAGTATTTCATTAATTGAGGTCTAGCATGTGTTATTTTAGTGTTCCCTTTTTTTTTTTTCAGCAGTATATAATAAAGCTGCACAACGCTGACTGGCCCTTCAGTCACGTTTAAAGTTTTGTAAAGTAAATGTAATTTTCAAAGTAAAGAATTCTATGCTGACTTAAATCCTTGAAAAGCTCTTTCTTTCTTTGGTTGAGTCTTGTGTAGAAAAAGTTGTTGCAACACATTTGTACAAGCACAACGCTGGTGTTACTTCTATGAGTGCAATTAAGCTAGCTCACATACAAATGATCAAACTTTATTTATACAGCTCTTTAAATCTAAAACTAGAAATATCACAGCATACCCAAATACAATATAATTAACAAAAAGAATATTACAATTAATAGATAAATCACTTGTATGTGTGGATTTAAGCAGCCAGGAGGAGAAAGTAACACTGAGACCAACACTGATCAGCTTCTGACTTCTAGTAGAGATGAAACAGACATCTGACATCTGTGTAGCTGTGATCAAATTTAAATTTCTAAAATATATATGTATGTAATTTTCATGAGCATGCTTTAATTGCTCTGAATGATGACGCAACAAACACACATGCGAGACACGCTCATTCCTCCTTTTTTCTTCTTTATAAAAGAAATGGGTCTCATGACTTACAGCTGTTTGGTGAAGTTCTGAGAGGATTTCATTTCATAGTCATTTTCTGTTACGTGACAACAGACATTACGATCAGAGGATTGAGAAAGGCGGTGGAAACGTGGAAGAGAGTAGGAAGAGCGTCAGCTGATATCACCTCCTTCCTCTCACAGCTATGTTTGTGACTACGTGCAGCTACTGGAGGATGTGCGGCTCCTGCAGCATCAGAGCATGCGGGTGTGTGTGTGTGCCTGTCTGGGTGTGTGTGTGTGTCATGAGGATGTGTCGTGGTTATACAGGATTACATGACAAT
Source organism: Arrhamphus sclerolepis (assembly GCA_037176975.1). Classification (NCBI taxonomy): domain Eukaryota; kingdom Metazoa; phylum Chordata; class Actinopteri; order Beloniformes; family Hemiramphidae; genus Arrhamphus; species Arrhamphus sclerolepis. The sequence goes on along the minus strand of JBAMYA010106830.1, from coordinate 844 downwards.
GTTGGTCATCAGTTCTTGTCAGATGATAATAAAATAAAAAGAAGACACAGTATCCAGTAAACATCTCCATGCAGCCAAGCTTCCCTGGAATATGAACTAAATGACCTGTGAGCATAACATGTCATTATAATTATGGCAAAATATAAGAGATAAAAAGAATAATAAATCATCTTATATGACGTGAAAATGTGGTGATTCTGAATTGCACAGAGGAGTGAGTGTGATGGATGGGCACCTGTCCAGGGTGTACCTGTGTTCACCTGAGGAGATCTGGGATACAGCAGGCTCCATCAGATCCCTGTGACACAAGCAGGATGTGTAATACACGCTAATTAACAGTTCCTAGAAACAATCAAATGTTACATTTTATGACAAGTGAAACTGATATTTTAAGAGGAACAGGTTACTTTAAGATAAAATAATACATATTAAAATGAAAACAGGATTGTATAAAAGTATTTTAATGATGATTGTTAACTAATTAAAAAGTAATTTGTCAGTGACAGAACAGCATCATGACTTGCCTTGAAGCAGACTCATTCACAGCATCTGCTGCATGTCACACTTCATTACCAGGTCACGTCCCACAACCAAACAACATAAAATGTGATGCAGTACTTCATTTTTACTTTAATGCAAAGCATTACTTTCAAAGGCCTAGACATCCTTCTGGTTTCATTTTGCAACAATTGTTGTTGTTTTTTTGTTTTTTTGTTTTACCACAAAACAGAGCTGAAAGGTTTAATGAAAATTGTTGAGGCCTGAAGAGGCAGTAGGACACTTGGGGTGGAGGATGCCCGTTGCGTCAAAATGCGACGCTGGACGTGCGCGTCAAAAAATGCCG
>JBAMYA010106789.1:0-19764 GCA_037176975.1 Arrhamphus sclerolepis | reverse complement strand
CCCCTGTGGAGGCTCGAACCAGGAACCTTCTTGCTGTGAGGCAACAGTGCTGACCACTAAGCCACCGTGCTGCCCTCATTGATATTTCAAATTGATGAAATAACTGACATGGGTAATATTATGTCAGGTATAGGTTTTGAATTTCAGTTTCAATAACTTTTCGATTAACTGCCCAGTCTTACTTCATATTGCCGAGACAGAAAACCAACTTGTCGCTTTATGTTCTGCTACAATTTTACATCTTTGCTTACCAGGTGGAGATGAGCACTTCTGTCCCTTTAATCAACTAAAAGTCAACTTAAAGAACAAGTTTCATGTACTTCAAATGGATTTTAAGACCTCGACACTTGCATTTCAAGTGCTAATGCTTCCAAATATTGTGTAATAAGCATTTACCAGATGCTGAACATTCAAGTTCAAGTATTCCTGGAAAAAGCACTCAGGCATAGGGCACAAAATATGTCCAAATGGCCATTTTTAGCCTCAGAAGGTAATGGTAGAAGGATGATGAGGTTGGAACCGCCAAGCCGGAGGCTTAGAAGAAGACCAAGGTGGAGATTTATAGACATAGTGAAAGAGAATATGAAGCCAGTTGGTGTGAGAGAAGAGGATGCAGAGGATAGGGTTAGATGGAGATGAATGATAGGCTGTGGCGACCCCTCAAGGGAACGACTGAAAGGAAAAGAAGGTAAAGGATTATTTAATTTAATTAGTGCCAGATAATCACACACTAACCCTTTTTTGTTTATTTTTTTCAGGGGCTAGATGCAAGAACCAGTCAAGTCAATGGCATAGGGTTGAGATTTCCATCCATCCAGATTGTGTGCAGTGTTCATAAATACCAGTCTGCAAAATAAAAAACGTATTGATCAGTGTCCTCTGTGTGCCATGCTCTTCCAGAGAAATTTAGAGTACAGTAAAGGGAAGTTAAACAACAGTGGAGGAGACGAAAAGTGGCATAATGTAGCTCTGTAGTGGTCCTGTGTGTGGAAATTAAATCAGTTGTTGTTCATTGACCCCATTCTCCTCCTGAACTGGTCCTCTGACGCTGTCAGTCGTATCAATCATACATTTCTTGAGCCAAACTGATATTGCTGCTTCCCACCTGAGTATGGTTTCTTTGGGCAGGTGCTCAGCAGTAACCACGTATAAAACAGGCTCATCTCAAACACATGAGCAGCACTGCAGTGTTGCAGTGTGGTCAGGAGCAGGAAGGGTGGCCTGCTGGCACACGTTGATACCTGCAGGCGCTCACTTCGGCCCCTGACAGTGCCTTCGATGACTGCAACAGACGGACAGACACACCCTCATCCAGCTACACCTCAGGAAGCAGAGCACAGAGATCTGGGCTGACTGCTCCCACTGAGAGGAGGTGGCTCATGACAGTTGGAGCACGCATTTTTGCGAGTGTGTAACCTCCTCGCTTGATTCATTTGTGAAAAAGGCTGGGATGCCAGTCACTATCAGCATTTCCATGGTTGTTTGAGCCACCAGAAAAACAGCAATCAGTTTAGAAATGAGAGAAAGAAATGGAGCAATAGACAGAGAACCGAGATAGTTATTCTGTCATTTCTCTGTTCCTCTATCAGCTGCAAGTCATTGCTTCTTTTCCTCTTTGTTGGTGAATCCAATATAAGAAAATCAGCTGCTTCCGAAGCACTTGGAAATATTCATCTGAAGAAGCAATTCCATGTCTTGTTGAGCCTTGAATTACTGTTAAACTTCTACACTTAAGTGGTTGTATCCAACCACCCTCAAACTTCAATTTCCTCTCCACTGAGTTTCCTTAAAGAAAAGAAATGAATGCAGTGAGGACAGCGAATGAAAGTGAACTAGGAAAAAAAAGTTTTCCTCGAATACCATCAGTGTACAAGTTAACATGTAAGCAAAACCTTTGAAAGCCAGCAACAGTTGTTTACCACATACTTATTCAACAAGCTGCTTCCCTTCTCACACAAGAACAGCAGCTGATTGTTACCTGCTCAGACACTCATCTGTTTCCTGCTTTTAAATGTCTCAACGTCTATATTTTAACGTGATGAGGGTGACAAAGACATGTCGGACCATGATATTAAGCCAAAAAAGAAGCAAATGTCATCAGCACAGAAACTTGATAGCTGGCATATCTCTCGACTGTGTGACTAAACTAGTGCCCCCCCCCCTCAACCTTTTAATTATATGGGAGTATTTGGAGCAGACAAGCTGTTTAACTTCCCAAAAAATTAAACAATGCTATAATTGGCAGGTGGGAACATGAAGAGGAAACTGCACTGTTGAACTGTTTGATCTGATTATAGAGTTTTTAATTTTCTTCCTTCCCTCTGTCAACACTCAAGTATCATTAACTGTAGCTGACAGAGCAGCTTTGTGTAAGGTTTGTAAACCAAGACGACCCTTGTTAGGACTGTCGTCATGCTAACAAACCACCAATCACAGATGATGAATGTGACTTCATTTCAACCAGCATTTGGTCCAGTCTGACGTGCATGAAAATGCCAAGTCATGTTTATTTTTCACATAAATATAATTCTATTCAAATACAAGGCACTACAGCATACACCCATGATTTTTCTCATTTTGTGAGAAAAGGCTGTTACACACATTCACTTGGAAGAAAAAAAAACTCATGAAATCATGAAACTAACCCACTGTGTGATTTTTGGATTTGTATCAAAACCTCATCAGACATGGTGAAAAGTAGAGCCACAATTAGCAGGAAAGGAAAAAAAGAAGAGGAAAGACCTGCTTTGTGAGAGAATAAAGAGAAGAGGAGAGGGAGCGCTTTACTAAGAAGGGAAATCTCTGGATTCTGAAAAGAAAACATTCAAATAGCATTTGTGTGTGTGTGCGTGCGCGTTTGTGTGTCTGCGCCTCTCTAGTTTTCCCATGGCTATTTACAGCCCAGTCAGACACTGGGGACCTTACCCAAGTTCACACAGAGTGCTCAAGATTAAAAAAAAAAAAAAGCAGTCAAACATCTCATCCTCAGGCAACTATACGCAGATACAAACACATACACACAGTCTCATTCATGTAAAAATATCATTCCCTCATGCCAGCATGTGAACAAGAAGAAAACAATTTTTAAAGCAGTCTAGTCTGCAGGATGCCAGAAAATAACTCAACTTTAAAGAATTATTGAGATTTAAAGAAAGCTCCGTTTGAAAGCTTCTTTACTAAAAATGTAGGCTGCTGATATTTTCCTTAAAGAAAAAAAAATCTAAATGTGGTTTATTTGGGCTGGAAAATGATGAAAGAACAGAACACACAGAAATGAAGAAACATCAACAGCTGCAGCAACAAAAGTGTTACACATTTTATATTTTTTGTATTAGTGGTAATATATATACACATACATATACATATACACACACACACACACACACACACATTCCTCAGCATCTTTCAACAGCTTTTGATATTTTGTATTATAAAATGTCCCATGGGTTTATAACTTACAACACATTTTTCACTTGCATGTAAATATGAAATGCAAAGATTATAAAAAAAAATGACTGCTAACAATGTCAAATGATAATGAAGTCAATCAAGTGTAAATAAACTGTTGTGCATCATAAACATTAATATCTTGAAAAGAGAAATCATATCTAATCCAATCTATGCAAATAATGATGATTACTTTAATCCACCATTTGTTCAAACACACATGCAAATGAGGCTAAATGAAGGAGCCGGTTTAATTAATTACCACAAAAACTGAAAAACTGCTACAGCTTTTTCCACAGGAAAACAAAAGGGACTAGGAGAAGATAAGTTGAGTTTATTAAGATTTTTTTTTTTTGCTATGAAGATAGAAGTACAAATTTTTTTCACCTAGTTTTTATGCCAACACCTAACATGTACTTTAAGTTTTTAAAATCGTCATATCAAATTGTTGGCCATCTGGAAATGCGAGAAGTTACTGGCCGCTTGTGTTTCCCTTCTTAAATATCCTGTTTATAGGCTCATCATTAGTCAAAGGAAAATATCAAGTGCATTTACATCCTGTTTATTGTGTCATTGCTGAGCAGCTAATTAGAGGACTTTACAGAGTACCTTTCCCCTGCAAATGTTTATTTCAAGCTGGAACTGTTTGGGAGTGTTGAAGTTTGGTCTTCCACTGTATACACAGCGGCTAAAAAGAAGCCAGCCAAATGTAAAACTAGTGGACAACGCTAGAACATTGCACCAAACTGTACCATAAATGTGCCCCATAGGACAAGTCCAGGATCTAGTGGGAAATCTGACAAGATAGCTGGCTGAGAAAGTAAAGAATAACTGGCCCTTTAACAGTAACCATGGTGATGATGTTGCCCTGGATGAAAGAGAGCTTGACACCTTTGTCTTAGAAGCTTCTGAAGGCACAAACTTCACCAGCTTCTGTTAAGGCAATATAGGTGGTAAAGTAGAGCACCACATACTTCTGATTTATATTCTTTTTTGCTTTTTCTTTTTGCTTATCACTCCCTCCGCCCACCCCACTAATATAAAAAAAATGAATGCTTTTAGTGCATAGAACAATGACAGTTGTGGATGTGTGCATGTAAAGAGAGGGGAGAGAGACAGCTGTGTGACAGATGTCAGATTACCAGCATCTGTTTTCAGAATGAAAACGTTCCTGCCTTCAGGTACACTGTTCAGTTTGTGCGCCTCCTCCTATCTTGTGCTGAAAATGGCTGACCGATGTTACCCATGGCTGCCAATGCCATGCTACTGGGGCTGCGCAACTGTTCAACTGTGGTGCAACCTAATGAGGCATAATCACATGTTGGTGATAATAAATGTTTCCGTTACCTTGGTGTAAGCAGTTCTCTGCTCTGTCCTTTTCTGTCTGCATGGTTTTTGCTGCTGAAGGTCTTCTTTAATACTACTATCTGAAGCAGGAAAGTTCAAACATTTATTTGCGTTCTCTGACACACTGCTTTTGTTTTTATTGCTACTATTACTGCTACTATAACTATTGCTACTAATGCTGCTGCTAACGTACATCGCAATTAAGCTCCAAAATGGCTACAGCCGGCCCTGGGCACAACACTGACTGTTGCCTTTACCATCATTTGTCACCCGTGTACAAAAATTGATGTCAGCAGCTGTGAGTACTGTCTGTCTACACCCTACTTGGCGTTTACACCTGTAATATTCAGCTGCACTCAGTTTTTGTGTTTATTATTACAGAGCGAGATGACAGACATAAAGCTAAATGAAGGCAATCTAACATTTTCAAATTCTTCTGTCACCTTATTGCATTTGATGCATGAAAAAAGACGATTAGACGGCTTCAGTTCATTTAGATGGCTGCCAGAGTTCTAACAGCAACCAGGAAAACCAAGCACATTACTCCTTTTATGAAATCCTTACGCTGGCTACCAAATACATACAGAAAGTGCTATATAGTGTATATATAGAAACCAAGCAGGGCTACGATATGTTTAGGGGTTGTCAGCTCATAAAACCAGTATGCCGTATAAACTCTTTAAGGATAAGCTAATCTGACTTGCTCTCCAAAAAAGTCTCTAAGAGGGCTGAATGCAATGAACTTGCTCTAACAATAAAGGAAGATATCCACGGAGTAATCTAACATGATTAAGAATATCTGTCTAACATCAGCTGACCAGAGGGAGGAGTTAAGATGTGAGTCTGATCTATCAGGTTACGTTAAACTGCCTTTGTAGATGAAATGAATTGTGCAAATAAACTTTAAACCAACATGCTTCGGGTGAGGAGTGTACACGCTGCAGAGTGAACTAAACTACAACATAAAAAAGTAGTAAGGGAGCAGTGAGGTCAAGTGCTGGTTCCAGTCACCGTGATTCAAAGAATTTAAAGGAAGTCGATTCAGGAGGCAGCTGAAGCCAACAGACATGCAGGAAGAGAGGACAGTGACTCAGCTATACAGATGGGTGATAGAGGAATGAGAAGAGACAAGCCAAAGAGGAGAGATAAAGAAAGAAGAGGAAAATTGGAAAGATATGACTCAGCAATAAGAATGCTGAGTCACTGTGCATCTTTATACTCAATTTCTTCTTCATTAATGACAAACCACAAAAACTGATCCAAAGCAGTCCTGCGATGGACTAGCGAATTAGACATAAGCAAGTATAGATAATTATTGAATGGATGGATGATCTAAAACATAAAACACCTAGCACTGACAACAGTAAGAACCAAATAGTGAAACATGAATTTAATGTAAAGATTAACTGTGTTTCAACATTTCAAGCTTACCTAAAGGAAAGACAGAATATAGTCGTGTTTAACAGCTAGTTTACTTTTTATATTGGTTATTCAAATTTATTAGCACTTAATAACCCACTTATCCAGTACAGCAAGATTTATTTTTGCATATTCTATATATTCTAGAGAGTTGCTGCCTCGAGTGATTCAAAAATACTCAATGTGCCATTGTTAAAAAGGGCTGAAAGATTATACTTTAAAAACTTTAATACCAGCACTGCTTCCTGAGTACTATCCTAACATGTTCAGCAGTCAAAGGTGATTGCACAGCTATTTCCAAAGCCTATTTGTTCAACAAGAAGTTATTTCAAAGACAAATGTTCATTGTATGGCATTATATAAATATATCCGCTACATGCAGTGATATTACAAAGAAAGTACACACCGACAAATTTAAGGTTCACATAAGGCGTACACAAACCCTGAAATCTAATTTGCACTAAAATACATTCAATCAAATAAATGAAACTTGTTAGGATCTGTTTATTTTGTGCTTTGATTGTGTTTTTTTGGGGGGGTTCTTCTTGGTTCTCTTGATTTTTGTCTTGTTTTCTTGTATTCCTTGTGTATTATTTTTACTTCCTGGTTTATTTGGAAAGTCTTCTTGTTACCTTGTTCTAGTTCTAGTTGACATCCCTTGGCTTCATCTCTCCTAAATTGTTTTCACTTGCTCTTGTCAGCTTCCGTCTGTATTTATTGTCTCATCTCTACCTTCTGCCCTGCACTGCCATCCTACCAAGTCTCATTTTAAGCTGGTTTGTGTATTGGTCTCTTTTTTGTTTGATACTTTGCTTGTTAGATCTATTTATGTTTTAGCTGTGGATTTCCTGCCGCAGCAGCACCTTTTGTTTTATAATAAAGCACTTTTGCTTGGATTCTTCTGCCTCCCCTAGGAGCCTGCATTCGGGTCCACTCAGCAACAAAACATAAAACTATGTAATATTGTACACTGGAAGCTCTATTTGTTCCATTTTAAGACCAGGGTGGCGGCAGATGTTTTTTTTTTAATGCCGTCCTACAACATAAAATGTTAGAACAGGGGGAAGAAATAAGTACTTACCTTTCACATAACTATCACCCAGAATTTCTAACCTCTATTACAAGAGGTAGGCTGTAAAAAGCATTTTTTTTAAAAAGAGCATGGCATAACTACACTGTGCATATTGGTACAAGCAAGTATTTTCAGCTTTTCTCTTTTTTTCATTTTCAGTTCTAAACCTCACTTGAAAAGGTTTTGCATGTACTGATTTTGAGGTGGCATTTATTTGGATAAGGAGTGACAGAATGTCCTGAATGTCCTGTGTGGTTGGCAGGTTCATGGTTTCATGTAAAATGGATAACGTTTTTTTTTTTTTTTTTGAAGGCCTCTCAGATAGACACAGCCTTTTTCAAATAGTCCAACAATTCAAATGATGCCAGCACTAATACAATACTCAGTTGGAAGAAGTCAGCAGAATCAAAGAATGCAAGGACAGAAAAGTACAAAATATCTGCATGAAGAGTGGAGAAACATTTATAGTGTACAGAACAAAGTTCCAACTACAGATCAGGGACAAACCAAAGATAAATAAAGCTAAATTTACAAATTGAAGCCAATACCAATCAGTACATGTGGAAAGATTTTTCAAAGGTTTCCGGCCCAGTTGAAAATGAGTCACTTCTCACAGAGAGGACTGACAAACCCCAAAGCTGGATCATGAATGGACACATGGCCCTGTTCCTGACAGGCTTCCTCAGAGTAGGAGAGACTATTACAGGTTTATATCATTACAGATGAGCTTTTTTCAAAGATGAAGATGTCACACAGTAAGGCTGTGAATCTAATGCAGAACAGAGCTTCATCACATGCATCCATGTACCTCACTGTGTGTCTAGCAAATATGATTTGGTCATTTCTGATCAATAACTTTTTTCTGACATTTCTCTGCCTCTCTGAAAGGCAAGAATATATCAACCAGCAACCATCCCACTTCCAGGCTGAAGTTTATCCAGAGTATGTTTTATTGCAGTTCCTCGAGTGACCACTAGGTGCTGTCTCCAAAACAGAGCAAATCTCCATTGACTCCTGTGTTAAAAAGTTCCAACTTTGCAGCAGAATAAAGCATTTACGGCCTTTTACAAAAATCGGTCTTGGTCTCAACAGTTAGATGTTATATCCATGACAACTGTCCTGTTTTGTTGTACCACATCAGATAAATTAATATTAAGCAATAAAGTTGACCAATCAGATGTCCATACATCATTTGACATGCTTGACTGACAGCTAGCTATTGACTCTGACAGCTTTGTTCGTCCTCTTTGTGACACTGTGTGGTTCAAGGAAAAGTGGGCTTCAAAAGATGTCTGCACATATCTATGGGTCACGTGACCAGATGGTTTGTCAATTTTTCAGTCTTTGAAATAGCAGACAGGGACGAGGCTGTTTCAAAGTTGCTATTTGGCAACTTTTTTGTTGCCACTGGTTCATAGTAAGCATTTGCTGACAAAGTTAATTTTGCAGCTGTCAAGGACACCAAACACCTAATGTAGCAAAGTTGCACAACAATACAGATTAGAAGATGTGACTGACTGCTGACCACAGAGGCACATGCACAAAAAAAGAGATGGAGCATATTGACAAAATGTCAATCTATATGTGTGTGACACATTTCAGCACAGCATCTGTTGTAAATAAACCACACATACACACACATACTCTGAACAAAAGCAGTGCATTATAGAATTAACATGTGGCTTCCATCAAGTCAATAAAGTGCCCTTAAATTTTTATTTAAATTTGCTGCAAGGACAGAGAGGCAGAAAAAGACTGAGTGATAGAAAGTGAATGAAAGGAGCTGCAGAAGAGGTCTGGGAGAAAATCCATAGCCTGCCTGTTATCTGCACGATAATTGGTTTCCCCTCTCTACCCCCACCCACCCCCCTCACATTCTCCGTCTTCCTCCTCCAGCCTTGCCTCCTTCACCTTTCTCATCTTCTTTTTCCACTCATTCTCACATACAACCAGGGAGGCAACTGAGACCTTTTCCAGATTTAGTGCTATGCATTTAGCATTTTTGCACCCAAGTGCCACACAATGAGCTGACGACAACATGGAGAAGCCTTAATGTCAACATATGCCCCTCACTGGGATAAAAAGACACAATGAGACACACACAAGCACGCACCGATTGCAGATACACACACGTGCGCGGCGTGATTAGCGTGAAGCGTGTAATCAGTGAATGCCATGATTAGCTGGTTACACTGCAGCGCAAGACAAAGAAGATTCATTTACTCGTGCACTTCCAAAAAATAAATAAATAAATAAATTTAAATGGGGGGGCATGGGGGTGGGAGACAGGGGAGAAGCTATAAAAATATATATATATATATACACACACACACACACACACACACATATACATACAGAGAGAGAGAGAGAGACAGAGAGAGAGATAAACACACACATATATGTTTCAAAAAAGATGGCAGAAAGAGCCCGGCAGCAGACAGAAACACTGCCAGATACAGACAAAGAGGCATGGAGAAAGAACACAGCAAGCAACAATACAGGAAAACAAGACAGGAGACAGACACTGGGGAGAAAAACTGGAGACAGTAAGAAGGAAAGACACTAAAAAAGACAGGCGGCTTACAGATACACCCCCACCACCACACATAATCAGCCATACAAAGGGTTGGTGTGCTGGCTGAAGTCTGCGGGGGGGCTCTGTTGTAGTCTCTGGTTAGAGATTTGGGAGCGCTGACTCAGCAGAGATCCAGTGTCTCCCTGTTACACCAAGAATGATTCAGAAACGAGCACCAACCAGAATCCCTATGTGGGTCATACTTGCTTTCCTGCTGCTTTAGAATAGACTGCGCCAAGTGCGTTGTAGAGGTATGTCAGGCAGAAAAATAACACATCACCTTCAACCACTTCCATTACCATTCTGCCTTAAGCTTAAACAAAAGTCTACACAACAGAATGAAGATGTAACAGTATGACCCCTTTTACAATCGGCACCTGCAAAGATCTGGCTTCTGACTTCAATAAAAAGTGTCCATCAATTAAATTTAAACCCCCACAAAATCATTTGTGGACAGTTGTGAGAAAGATGTTCAGACATTCAGGTGTTGTGTTAGTTGTCACTAATGTAGCATTTTAAAACTTTACACTCAAACACACAGTTCATACTCACTTACATTAGATCATTTCAGGGCATGTATGATTTCTTGGACTCTGGCAAACACTGTTTAGGGCTTTGTAACTTAACATATGACTATTTTAACATCATCAACTTTGGGTTTGATAGTTTGCTTGTGCAACTGTCATGTTTGCATGTCACTATGAAGGTAATTTGAGACAAACATTTCCTTTAACTGGTCGAAGTGGAAGAATTTGTTGTGAAAGTACAGTGGGTAGGTTAAGCATCGGCGTAGTAAAAAGAGTATTAAGAAAACAGTTTACCAAATGAGGAATAAGACAAAAATCGGTCACACTAATGGTATAACTTGGAAAAACAGAGAAATGTCTTTGTTTAATAATATTACATATTCAGACTTTTAATTTAGAATACATTAATAAAAATCCCTGTCTGACACAGAGCTAAAGCTAAACAGTGGCAGCGGCTCTCACAGTTAGCCAATCTGAGCCTATCCCAGCACATATCTAATATTTTGTTGCTGAATATCAGTGCTAGATAAACCTTGTTCCTAATTCCCAGAAATGAAAAGCCCTCTTCTTTTTTTTTCTTTTTTTTCTTTTTCTTTTAGGTGTGTTAGGATTAAAAGCAAAATCTTCATACATAAAGTCATAGGGGTCTTTATTAATTGATGTATCAAGAAAAGACAAAACAAAAAAATTGGAAAAAAGTCAGGAGAAAAAAAAAAAGCATGTCAAAGGTTGTGTGAGGGTTAGATTTCTAATTTGCGGGTCTGTCCCTCAGGGTTTCCAGGTGTGCCAATGTGCATCATGCACAGCCAGAAGCCAAAGACACACAATGCCTTCACCGTCCCAGTCAAACCCTTTTATCATTTCTTTCCATTCCTTCCACCTGACTCTCACTTCATCATTAAGCCTCTATATTTGAACAACAAAAAATGATTTTTTTGTCATCTTATTGGTAAAGAAACTCTTTTTTTTTTTTGTACCAATTTGCCTTCTGACCAGTCTGAAGAATCTTACACTTAACCGTCATGCATAAAACAATCTGCAGTATAATTCATACCTGGGTGCTTTGTGCTTGTAGGGGTGAAGTACATTCTGAATTTCAGAGTGGTGGGAAAGTAAAATGAGCACTCAACGAACAATATACTCTCAATTTTTCATTCAGGAGTTTGGGGGCACCTGAATATTTGATGTCTTTCGTTAAAAAGAAAAAAAAAAAGACTCATTCATCACTGCATAGTTCACATTAGCCAGGGGAGCTCTGGAAAGCAGAGAATGGAAATATAGCCAGACAGACTTATGGAAAGTGTCCAGTTACTGAGGCTCATTATCTAAAAGACAGAGTACACTGGTGTGGGATGTTGAAATGTAGGAAAGGGCAGACCTGCAGTGCTGAATTCAAAGTAAGGTGCAGATATTGGACGTTAAAGTTGTTTTAAGTTCAAAAGCCAGTGTGACCTTTTGAGCCTGTAGGTCAATCTCTTCAATACACTCTTCTAAAGTGAGATTTCACTCAATTGTAATGAATGGACTTTTATTGGATCTGCCACCAGTGCTTTGGTCTCAACTGAATATTCCAATAATTGTTGGATTTATCATTGCCATTAAAAAATATTTGGTTGTATCTGGTTTCAAGTGTAAAATCCAAGTTAAAATAAAGGAATAAATACATAAATAAATAATAAGCATGAATCAATAACTCTTAGAAGTCAGAGCATTCTGGCTGCTTTTTTCCATTGTTACGTTTAAATGTATAGGATCTATAAGAATGTTCAATATAGTCTCTCACATCCTTTTGTTCAGCACAACCTAGGCAATCTGATGATTTTGTTTCCTATTTTCACCAACTACAGAAACACACCAAAGCAAAAAGTACTCAGAACTTTCAAAGTCAGACTGAATTGTCAGAGTTCAAAGTTCACTTGGTTCATTTTTATGAACCAAATAACAGAAAAACTGTTTTGTGAGTTCTGCATAATTATTGCTACTTCTGTATTAAAAACAATTTACCATATGAAATTAATCATAATTTTAACTAGACAATACATAAAAAGATGGGGAAAAAGACATTTTGAAAAGCTGGAGGACGTGACTCTAAACATACACCCCCATGATGTCCATGTGACGAGCTGTCTATCATTTCCAAGGTAATTTACCAAGAGTGCACCTCTGGCACAAATGTGTGCCACTGGAGCTCTGAGGGTTAAACACAAAAACAACAACAAAATAAGCACAGCTACACACGAACATGTTTATCCTTCCATCATGAGCAAAGCCCATAAAATAACACTCGAAGCCACTTGTACAACTTGCAGTGAACAATCAGTGGTTACATTTAAAAAGGCCTGTAGCATGTGAAAACACGCATGCAGAAAGTGCAGTGGTCTCAGATGAGCTGTCACATGGAGGTTGCTGAAGGCCTATTCATACTTTCTATGCATCTACAAGGGTCCTTATGGCTCTGCATGGCACAGAAATCAGGTCTCTAGTCTGCTGATGACACCATCAGTACGTCCTCCAACCTCTTGACATCAATCATATACTTACTTTTCAAAGTAGAAAAACATATCAAACATTTAGGTAGCTCATATATGGAAAATGAAGGCACGCCTACATGTTTATTTTGGCTGAAAGACTTGTAGCAGTGAGTATACAAGCATACTCCTGACGTTAATTACATCTCTATATGCAAGTAAAGCTCCATAAGGCCTCTAGCATGTTATTATATAACCACTTACGCATTCAAGTCTATTTCAGTAGCCTTGCTTCCTTCAGCTTTTAAGCGATAGAGTAATTTTAAATCAAACATGGCATTAATTGCCTTGTGTAAACTGGAGAACATTAAATTTCACACTTAATCTTAGCAAATGAAGCTCAAATGACAAAAGAATACTATAAATACAGTCACATGCAGACAACCCACTAAATATGTACATGTATATCAGCTATGTGTGGGCAGATATGGGGTGTACACGAGTGCCTGAATACATTATCTTCATATATCCCCATGATGCAGCATCTATTAACTGTGGCACCATATTGTGCATCTCCCTCTTGCATGCATGTGTGAGCCTGACTCAGAGAGGGTGAGACAGAGAGAGTACAACAGGCAATATATTGACATCAGCGAAGCCTGCTGGGAAATGTGTATCCAGTGGGAGGTTGTCAGCTCAGGTAATGAACTTCCTGGTCACTCTGGAGAGAAAATGTAAGACAGTTTAAAAAAAAAAAAAAAAAGACTGCATCACAGCCAGCCATCGCACATACACATGGACTGTGCTGGAGTGCTACAAAAAGATAAATAAATAAATAAATCAAGGGAGTGTACCATAAATGGGAAAACTCCATATTTGCATAGACTAAAGATAAAAGGGTTTCTCAGTCTTTTTCATCAATGAATGTGTTAAGCAGTCATGCATTATAGTTAAACTGACGGCCTTTCTAAATACTCTGCATGACATTTAATATGCATATTTCATAAGTGTGTTTGAATGTGTGTCTGGTCAGACTGCAGATGTATATTCATGATGTCCATTTGTTACTATAATGCCTCCATGCTCATTCGTCACTGCAGCTTAGTGGCTGAGACAAAGTACAGCAGCAGCTGCACAGAAAAAATGATAATGAACTGGACTTTTGCATAAAAATAAAACAAAAACAGCTACATGAACAAAAACACTTTAACTTAGATGGAATTTGTGAAAATCTCATTCTTTCTCTGGAATAGCTTTGGTTTGAGCAGCAAGATTCTGGAGCATGGCTGCAGGGATTTGTTCCTGTTCAGGACTGTGAGCTTTAAGGATGTCAGGCACTGATGTTGTGATAAGGTCTGGCTCACAGTCAACGGTCCAGTTCATCCCTCAGGTGCTGGGTGGATGGATGTGGTCGCAGCTCTGTGTGTCAGTCAAGTTTCTTCACTACCAAATGCAATGCATATGACCTTATACAAGGAGACGCTTGAAGTCTGAAGGAAAAGATTAAAATCAATCCTAAACTAAAGTGAAGACTTCAAATATCCACACGCACACACTGTGAAGAGTTGTAAATTATGCAATGCTCATAAAAAATAGTTCAGGGTGGCTAATGAAAAATATTTCAACCCTCATATCAAAAACCAAGTCAAAAACAAAGTGCAATTCATCTGATATTCAAAGTCCTAAAGATGAATTAAAATCACTTCAGAAATGTGCAAATAGAACTTTTATTCTTAACATTTAACAACAAAAGTATAAAAACAGTAAAAAGTTGAAAACATATTTCTCAACATTTTAAGCAGGATTAGTTGATTATTTTTATTTGGTAAAGTTTCAGAATGAATAAGGGTTTTTTGTTTTGTTTTTTTTTAAAGAAAAAAAAAACAAAAACGCCTGATTAAGCTGTCAAGTTACTTTTGAACATGGTCTCAGGCTGTAATTAGCTTGTTCAGGAAGTCCAAATTTCAAAGTTCAATAACTGTCAGCAGCCATTAAGCCCTCTAAGCGTCCGTCTCACAGTTTGAAAATAATTGTTGGCCACAAAGAGACAGACAGAGCTTTCATGTAAGTGTGGATTAATGAAATGGTGATTAACAAAGGAAAGGTAGAGGTCAAGTCGAACATTTTCAAAGAACAGTTTTTTATAATTGCAAGGTCCTCCAAGCTAAACACCCATTTGGCTTCAAGAGAGCTCCATGACAATTGAACAGATTTTAGAGAGGTGAAGCATTGTTACATAAATGCAACTGTGATGGAAGAGTAGTCTGGAAAAATCCACATGGCAGAATTCTGCAACACATTTGCAAACCAAAATCTAAGCAAACCTAATGAGATGTGGAAATAAATCCTGGACTGAGGGAAACTGATACAGAATTTCCTCTCCAATTATTCAGTACAGGGAGATTCATAATGCTTTAGTTTGAGCTTGGCTCAATCATATCCCAGCTTCTTTTTTTAATCACCCTAAACCAAAAAAATCTTTTGAAGATGAAAAAAAGAATTGCCTAAAATGGTATAATCATCCTCAAGGTACCTCAAAACCATAATGGACCACCTGAAGAGACATGAGCAGGAGGTTTTGGAGAAGGCGCTGCAGACACTGCGCTGAGGAATCTTACAGACCTAAAAGGGTTTTGCACCAAAAATAGATTAAAATACTGCCAAAACTTATTTGGCTGTCAAAAAAAAGCTACACTTGCTTGTTTTTTGCATTCAATTGCATTTGGACAAGAGGAAACAACTATATTAGTAAGGCAGGTAAAAAAATAAACCTAGAAGCACCACTGTCAAATGTAGTGGATGTTTAGAGGATCCACATTTTGTTCCCACATAAATGGTTTACTACTCAAGTTTTATGGCCTAAATGATGGTGAAAGAAAAGAACCGGGAGCTTTTGGCATGAAAACTTAAACACAGACTTAGACACAAAACAGTCTGATCAATATAATCTGAAAAATGTAACAATTGGACATTAAAGTAACCGAAACTGACAAAATACACACGTACATGCATAACCTCCCTGTAGTGCCCTCCAGCGAAGGCTTTGCCCTGACCACATAATGACAGGAGCATTTCTAGGCCTCTTCTGTCCTCATCTTATCTACTTCAAAAGCAGCGGTTCATTAAATGCCGCCATCCATCAGTGTGCAGGGAGCAGTGAGGAATGTGTGTGCGTCTCCAAAATACTTGCAATGTTATGTGGGGTCGCAGACTTCTAGATGAGTGTGACAGACTGAACGTCACACCTCGGCCTCTCTGCTCTGGCTGCATGCTGCCTTCGTGTCTCCTCCACTCAGAATCAACATAAGTTCTTTGAGACCAAACACTGAACGACCAGAAGGAAGCAAGAACTTACTTATAAAAAGGCAAAGTCATAACATAATTAATCGAGGGGAAAAAAATCTCTGTACCTCTGTCCTGGAAACAGACTTGAGACAATTCCCAGCACGACGTCCATCTTTCTTGACATATTAAGTTCAAATATTCAAAATGGTTGGTTTGAAGAAGAAGCTACAAAGCCACTGTGTCATATTAAGCAGTTTAGTAGATAAACATATTGCCTTAATGCTGCTTCACATGGAGCAGATCAGAATATCTGCCCTTCAGATCCCCCAATTTATACCAGCTGGATTGAGAAGGTGAGAGAAATGATCAGATGGAACAAATTACATCCTCCTTGAGACTTCAGAGAGACTTGTTTACAAAAAGATGGAGTCTCATGACCGCTTTATTATTTCAATAAACTATTGAAACACTGTCACACATGACTGTGTATCTGACAATGTCTTTTAGTTTGATTTTAATGTAAATTTCATTTTTATTCATATTATATGAATATCATATATTTTTAATTAAATTCTAAATTAAATCTATTTGAACTGTGTCTCATAATATATATTTACCTGGACATGTGAAATTATTGCTTGGAGGATGTCAGACTTTGTAACATGTATAATTTTGTATGAGCTATGAAAAACTAAATAAAAACATCTATACCAACAGTCTACAAGCCTCCAACCCCTCTTATCCACCTTTAACATGGCAAATACAAGTATGTCTATGTGATTTTATTCACATGCAATAAAGATCATGAAGCAAGTAGCTCAATTCTAGAACACCATGATGCCCAATTTACACCAGATTTGTAATTAATAAAGCATCAAGTCTCCAGGGATCGACTCTGACCCAAAGTTGGCCCAGGTCCTGCAAACCAAAGATAAATCACGGCCAGCATCCGTCCAAGTCTTCACTGCCAAATTTGAACCTGGCAGCCAAAATGAGACAGCTAAAATGAAAACCTGGAAGCATTTGTCACCTCTCTGGTGAAATACGACCACCATGGCTTCACCACTTTTTTTTATAAATAATCCGTCCAAACTTTGGGCAATAATGCCATCTTTGCTTTAAATGTCACAAACATCTACCGTGGCTACTATTCATAGCTATATGGCTATAACTGGGGCATGTGTATGTGTGCATTTACATGGCAGCTCCGAGTGACTGATTTTAGAGCTAATCAGGAACTCCTGTTCTTTCCGTTAACTTTTTCCAGTCTGTCACATATTTCTTTCCCCATTTGTCATTATTCCATATATGATGGAACTGAAGTCAATGGAGCAGGAACCTAAACACTATAAAGAAATCAAACTGCGGTTTGTATCGGCCATTTAGTTACCTACCAACCCAGTTTGGGATTGTTCAAAACTAGAACTACACCCCATAGTGTTTGTAATAATCTCAACAATTAACTTGTTCATAATATAAGAGTACAGTCAATATATATCCTATACACTATAATCTGCTCAAAGGGGATACTGCATCAGCTTTTTTGAGCATTTTTTTTGTCTGCACTTCTGGTTGAACTTTACACACATGTTCTCAAGTCACTACAGCACATCCTTTATTGCTTCACAACACTATTTCTCCCCCAGCAGACGAGGCTGGTTGTAGATGAGGTCCTTTGTGTGAAGAGCCTCGGTTCCCTTGAATTCCTCCTTCTCCACCGTCATCCCAATTTTATAAAGGGAGACATGAAAGATGCTCCCACAGGGTGATAACAGATGCAGTGCAGCGCGAGATATGAGAGAAGAGGGCAGTTTTTTGATAACAGAGGGGGAGTCAAGCAGCATAGGGAGGAGAATACGATAAAGAGCGACAGTATGGAGGCTTGATCGTCCGTCTCTGGAGAGGAGAGGAGGGAGGAGAGGGATTGTCGAGTGAACCCAGTGATGGAGAGGAAGCGTAACAGATATTGACAAGAGGATCCGGGGCACCAGATGGAGAAAGGAAGACGAATAGGGACAGAGAGAGATTTGAGACTCAGATAAAACCAAAGATTTAAGGACAGGGAGGAACAAAGAGAGACAGAGGCTTGAGAGTCCAGGAAAGAGATGCGTGTGTGTTTGCATGTTGGCAAGTACGGAGGTCTCAGTTTCTTGGCAGGGTGCGGTAGCCGAGTTTGGCCCGGTCCCTAATGGAGATGTAAGAAGCCTCTAAATTCAATCACACACACACACACACGCACACTTATTCTTTCACACCTCCAGCCCTTCTCTATCAGTCTGGCTCCAGACAACCTCAATGCGCTGACGCCACTAAAACCAAAACTAAAGCAAAACTTGTGTGCTAAAGTTCACTAAATTAGTCATGCTGAACACTGCATCTGTACAAGGAAGCTTCTAGATTTTTTTTCCCAGGCCATAAATATATACAAATCAAAGTTTATGTTAATCACCATTAATCACTGTCACTGATAATCCCCCATCACTGAACTAGCGCAATCCAAATAAAACAACATCAAGGTTTAATAACTGAAATCTGAAATAAGCTATTTTTTGTGACATATAGTCTGACTGAGCAGATCTAAGCTGAGAAAATACAAGTTCTCCAATTTCTTTTAGTTATATATCATGGCAAAAAATAAGAATAAAACAAAGGAAGGCACTTAAATGTTCTCCACGTATTTACATGTGTGTGTTTCTAAAATGACATCCACCTCAAAACCATCCTGCACAAAATAACAATGTCACTCTGTTTTGGGCTACATGGATCTGAAAAAAATAAGCAACTGAAAGTCACAGTGAACAAGACAGACCTCATTAAGCCTATTAGAAAAAGAGGAATTGAAATGCAATGTTTGACTCATACAACACCCACCAGCTGCCTGAAATTTTATTTTGGTGTTCCTATCTGCAGTGGGGTGTTTCAACTACCTGGAAGAGATTGCACAAAGAGAGATTAGTAACTACTGTCTGTGGCTAAAATGAAAACAAAATTACCAGTGGTGTTAGCTCAATCTGTTGTTTGTGCTGGAGTAAGTTCCCGGGCTAGAAATGCTTCCTCATACTGTCACATAACGCTTCACGGGTTACCAAGTCTCAGTTGTGTCCAAATTTGCAGCGGAGGCAAAAAGCTATCCTCCCAACAATTGTGCCTATTGTAAAATAATTCATTTGTTCATGTTGAAAAATCTTAATATGTAACTGGGGAAAAGCACCTGATGCTGCACATATGTATCTGAATGGTTTTGGATTATGTGTGTTTGAGTGCAGAAATTTACAGTTTTATTCTTTTTGTTTTTCCGTTACTTTCAGTGTTCTTTCTGCTGATGATCAGCCAGATAGATGCAGAGGCTGCAGAGATTCTGCTCACCACCACATCTCATTAATAAATACTGTGATTTTGTTTTGTTTGTTTTGTTAACCCGGAGCCCTGGAAAACAACTTCAGTTCAACTGAAGTTATAATCAAGCATATATTTCTCAATCTGCATATGCACAGCAATACATACATGTATACATACATACATACATACATATATATATATATATATATATATACACATACACACACACACACACACTAAAGTCTGATCTGTCAGCATATCTCGGATAAACAACATATTTTAATT
>JBAMYA010106759.1:0-19770 GCA_037176975.1 Arrhamphus sclerolepis | reverse complement strand
CTTTGATTTTATGTAATTTATCACATAGTATTCAGTTACTAAGCAAGTGCACACCAGAAGTGGGTAAACAGAAGCCTGGCTTTTTATTCTTCTTAACTAAGAAAACTAATTAGTGCTTAGGAATTTTACAATAAAAGGTACCATGTGGAGTTGTTAAAACCTTTATCTGAGCAGAACATGATGGAAAATGCAAAAAAAGAAGTAGCAACTCTGACATTTTCTTTGTCTTTGCAGATATGAACAGTAACTCGTAGTATTTCATGTTTTTTCTCATCAACTTCATTTCATCTGCAAATAAACATGCATTTATACATTTCAGACTTAAAATATGTTCCAAGAATGTTGGTAAGGAGGAATTTAGTGTGTTCATAAGGAGGTGACAGAAAATATTAATGATACAATTCAGAGGTCAAGTCAAACTTATTTCTGTAGCACATTTTAAAACAGCTAGTGTTGAGCAACACGCTTTACAGGCAAATATCAAACATTAAAATGTATATGCATAAAACATAGTAAAGTAAATAAAATAATTAAACAGATGCCATTATTCATTTTGAAATGAAGGCCAACATAAAATATACATTAAGTGTAGTTTTTTGTTTTTTGTCTTTTTTTAAAAGAGCAAGGATGAACAGAAGATCTCAAATGTGCCAGAAAATGATTTAAATGTTTAAAAACAAGTGTTCATACAACTAAGATTGAAAGGAATGTGCACATCAGCCCGTTGGCAGTGCATGACATCATGTTTAGAGCAATTTGGGAGGATTTCAGCACTTGAAGGACAAGGGTGCAGTTGTAAGGTCATATGTGCTATTTCTGAATCCTGTTACTGCATCAGGTTCCATCACTCATCCGTAGCTGATAATATCACATGGGAAAGGGATTACTTTGGGAAGTATTTGTCAAATTCTACAACATGGAGCAATACTAAGGAATGCCACTTAAAACTTTATTGAGCAAAAAAAAAAAAAGAAGAAGAAACAGCCTAACTTTACCTTGTGCAGTGATGGTCTGAGCTTTGAGACATCTGGAATCGACCACACACAGTGCAAATGTGGCCTGTGGTCAGATGAATCAGTTCTCCGGATCTTTGGAAGATAAAGACTGCAAGCACCATCCAGACTGTTAGCAGCAGGTCTAGGAGCTCTCTGGTGGCCTTGGCAAAGCTCTTACACACTTGTGTGATGGCAGCATTAATGCAGGAAATCCATTTCCCAACAAAACAATGCAAAGTCCTGGCTGTGGAGTAAGATGGTACAGGTACTGGGCAGGCCTGGCTGGGGTCTTGATCTGTCCCAGTACCAAAAACTATGTCCATGGCAACCGTTCCAACTCCTTTAGACGTGTTTGTAGGAAGAATAGGACAAAATAACAACCCAAACACTTAATTTCATAGCAAAGTTCACAACAGAACACCTTTAAAGTTGTGTTTGACCAGTCTGAAGCAGCAGAAAGCTTTACTGGGACACCTTTTTTGGAACATGTTGATAAACTGAAGTTGACAAGAAACAACAAAAATATTTTAGGTGTCACACTGACTGCAAAGAAGTACAAGAGAAAATCAATGTAGAAACTTTATTTTCTTGCATTTTCCATATCATCCTGACTTTTATCTGATGAAGGGTTTTATTTGAATTAACAGCAGTTCAGTCTTACTTACCATATCTTATTTCATCTTAGTTTTTGTCCTCATAAGACAGTTGCAGTCGTTCTTGAAAGGAAGATTTCTGTTTGCTGCTGAGTCGCCGCTCGCTGATCCGCAGGTAGCAGCAACATGTCAAAACTCCACAGGGAACCCTCAACAGTAGCCTTCACTGCCTCGAGGCTTTTACTTTGAAAGAGGATTAAGGGATTGACTTTCCAGGAGGAAGTAGAGCCAAGAAGGAAGAAAGGAAGTGTGCTTTACTCTAGTTTTTAGGTTTATGTGAATTTGATATCGTGTCAAGTGGTAAAAACACAGATTTTAACTTATGTTTGTGCCACAATCATGTGTTTAGCCTCCTCTAATCAGTGTCTTACATGTCAGCAGGAGTTAATCACAGCTTTATTTTAGGATTTCCCACAAAATAACTATCCAATAAACTTGTTAGCTACCGCAGTTAAGTTATTTTCCTTTGTCTCTGGGCTGTTCCCTCATTAAATCAGTCAGTGTCAGGCAGGTATATTCACATTTGGTGTCATGACAGAGGGCAGTTGTCATCACCAATAATCAGAGAGATACAGTAGCGAGAAGATTCTCTGAGAGTGGATGGTTTTGTTTTCCTTCTCACATTGTCGGCTTTCTTACATGCAGCGTGTAAAGAGTGAAACTTGAATCTGGGAGGTCCAGCGCTCTCAGATAACCTGGTCTGCTCCAGTTGGTCAGATTGGTTGATCAGCTCAGCTTTAAGAATTTAAATATATGAACATTTCATGCATGCCACCGCGTAGGCCACTGGAGGACGAGCAGCTTTAAGAATATCAACAATGCCACTTTTTCTTTTTGTTTGTTTGTTTGTTTTTTAGCCTGACCAGCTGTTCTGATTCTGTTCATCCTTCATGCAAATAACTTGTTTCTGGATTTCTCTGGATTTTACTTTAATTCGTAAGTTTAAAATCAGCGTCAGCTGACAAAAACGGATGACGAATGAAATCTGCCGGTTTTAAAAGCCTGATTGAAAGTAGACCCAGGGACAGCCTGTTAATGAAACCAGACCCGAACCCAGAGCTCCCATCAGTCAGGTAGACTGGAACCAGCTGAGTTCTGCGCCTTTAATCCTGACATGATTTTCCAGACGTGCCAGCGTCGTTATGTAACATAACGTAACTAGAACGATAACCAGACCAGTATCAACATCAAAAAACCAGCACCTGAAATGCTCTTAAATGACTGCTGCTGGTTTTCTACAAACATGTATTGATCCAAGGCGTTATTAGCACTTCTTCATTGTTTTGACTGATTCCTGTAGTCTGGTACGTTCTGTGCTGCTGAAAAACTCTGAATCTGACGCACAAGAGAGGTTTGGTTTTGTTTGTTTGTTTGTTTTTATGGTCATAGGTGGGTCTACGGAAGAGTATTAGGGCCACTGAAGAAAAGCAAAATGGAATTCTGAGATTAAAGTCAGAATTCTGACTTTAATCTCAGAATTCTGAGATTAAAGTCAGAATTCTACCTTTTTTCTGCAGTGGCCCTCATACTCTTCCGTAGTGGGTCAGATACTGGTGTGTAAGAAATATCTGAAAAGATTCAAACAGATTTATTAGATGGACATTTTAATAACAGCATTTTGTATGTCTTCCCCTCTAAATTCTAGCTGATTTTAAGCTAAAGCAAAGGAGATAATTGAGCATAAAGAGAGCCCCGAGCTTTGATCAGCTTCTCGGTGAAGGTCCATCCGAGTCGGGATGGAAGCTCTGAGGAGAGCCTGCGCTTTCAAACATTTCTGCTCGTTTCCAACCACTTGTAGCATTTAAATGTTTTTCAGAAAGTCATCAGACCAATGAGCTGTCAGCAGTAGATTGAGGTCAAAGGTCTGAAATGCATTATATTGACATAATACATCATTAATAAAAACATATGTGTATGTATACACCCTTGTAAAAGTGATGTTACCTCGATTGCCGAGTGCTTGTATACACACTCACTGCTTTTGTAATTCAACAGGTCTTCATGAGGCTTCAGTTTGACATAGTTGCAGGGGTGAAGCAGGGTGGGCACTGATAATCTCACCACATAACAAGGATTATTCTTAATGCACTATATACACTTTATCTTCAGTGACTGCTGCAGTATGTAATGTGTAATGACAAATATTAACATGATGATATAGAAATCTATTTTTTTCTGGTTTGACTTAATCTTTGGTAACTTTTCATGATTTTGCTTTGGATTATTTGACTTTTTGTCTTTACTTTGATGTCATGTACAAGAGAGACAATGCAATACAGTGTATTCAAGTACAAATAAAAGTGTGCTAAATGTGTAACTGTACATGTCCTGCGCTTTTACTTGCTCAAGATGGAAATGTTTCAGGCTACAATGAAAAAGAAGTCCACGCAGGTTCGAAAGAAGCCTTTAATCTAGTTGCTTTATATAAACACTGCACCAGCTTTTTGCTGGAAGTAAAGGTATAAACATGAAGCCGCTATGGTAATCAGAAATAGAAAGATATTCCCAAACAGCATTAAAACTATAAACATGATCAATATTTCCAGGCTAACATTATCAAATAGAGTCCATAGTTATGCTTGTAAATGACTAGAAAATCCCCTTTTATAGTAAAATAGAAAATATATAGAGGTACATTATAAACATACAGTAATTTGGCCTTGAAAGTAATCAGGGTCATTTACACAGGAAGTGTTTTATGCCATTGAAACAGATGGGAGTCGCAGTCTGTTCAGCTGCAGTCTCCTCTGGGGTTTGTGCCATGTAGAATCTGCAGAAGAAAGAAATCAGACGCAAAGCTGCAAAGAAGCCACAGAGAGAAGCTGCAGAGCCATTTCCAAAGCATCCAAAGGTTGATCGCCAGCGGCCGACACAACAGAAGCACTTGGATGCCTTCAGCAGGACATGGCACAGGCAGCAGAGGGGGCTGCAGGGGGCTGCAGGGGGCTGAAGGCTCCCAGCTCATCTTCTACAGTCTGAGCCAGTAATCATCAACAGTAAACTAAGCTGCTTTTATTTCTCTCCACCGCCTGTATTCCACTTATAACAGCATGTACAGTGTTTGTAAGCAAGAAACAGTCTAGCTGATAGACGGATTCACCTGTTTCTGTTTTGAAACTTATTACGTGTCATGTTTTTGTGCTGCCAGTTCTGCTCCGTATCCAGCCAATCGATCAAACTGCATCTCCAACAGAACATCAGCATCTCACGGTTTCCCATCGAGCTACACAAGATCAATATGTTTGAGTGATGAGCTTTGAAGTGCAATGACACCAGCAGCCAGCATTATCACCAGTAGTATTTTGGTTATTATAAATATTTATATAAGTATAGTTTGAACCCCCAAAACACAAATACAGTTTCCATCATATTTAAAATTTATGTCGTCCATCTATTCTACTTCCGGTTTAATTTTCAGTTCTACACTATCTGAACTTAGAAATCTAATTATTTAGAAAAAACTAAAAGATGGCAACAAAAGGGCAACGAGAAAGGATTAAAAAGCAGATTTAAAATTAAGATAAAATAAATGTATGCATGTATTCATTTTCATTACATTTTTAAAGTTACACCGTCACTCTCACCTCAGAAAGGAAAGCTGAATGAAGCTTTTTTGGTTCCGTCAACAGTCGCTAACTAATGAAAATTTTACTTTTACTTTTCACATCAGTTACCAGGCTGGTTTTTTGTTCTTTCATTGTATTTTAATTGCAGGAAGAAATTTAGCATTTTTCTTTTTCACTTAATGAGAAGTCAGAAAGTGTAAAGTTGCAAATGTTTGAGGACAAATATCATTCCCTTTTATTTTTTTTACAAGCTGTACCGAGGTCTTCATAAAATAGCTGACATGTTTAATTCAGAATCCCCAGAGATGCAGGACCAAAGCTTCCTCCCAGTTCTGTTCAGCTGGTCTTTGGTGGGCGGAGTCTAGACCAGTGGTCAACTCCTCCCCTCTGGCTGTGGTCCTTCTGAAATTGGTGGAAACTGGTCATTTCTACTCTGACTGGGTCTGTGATGTCACAGAGCTGAAGAAACATCAGCAGCTCGAGTTGCTGATACTTTAAGATGTGAATGGATTTTTATTTTTTTATGTATTTACTTTTTGCTGTCTTCTATCAACTCTGTAAATTTAGGGAGAACCACTACTAAAGCTATTTATTCTCTGACCTTGTGGGATCTTTCTCTTTTCTGCAGTTTGAGATAACGACCTATTGGACCCTTTCTGGTGTCGGGAATGACGGCAGAAATGAGCTCACTGTTCAGGAGATCCTGCAGCCTTTATGTGTAAAAGCATAAGTTACTTTGAATGATCTTTCCAGACCTTGTGTTTGTGGAACTTCTCAAACAGCAATGAAATGTTCCTCGAGTTCCTGGTGACTGGCTTTATTCATCATGAACAGAAACGGAGAGGACAGGAGAGCAAGGGTTCTTATGGATTTTGAATGATCTGGTAAGTAAAGAACACACTGATGGACTAAAGCACCCACAGCTCTGAACCTCAGACACAGCACATAAGGTGTGATAAAAGCATGAAGGAGTTTGTTTGGGTCTACATGAGGGACTCCAGGCTTTCTGCCACGTTGTACTGCCCCAGTGGTACAGATCCATTGGTCTCTGGACTCTGAAGGGCTTTCTGGTCCTCCTGGCTGCCCACCAGACTCAGCACAGCTCGGTACAGGTACTGATACTGCTCCTGTTGGGGGTGAAAAACGTGTTCACCGCTGCATCCATGTCGGAGCACCTGTCTCCGTGAACGACTGCATGCACCAGAACTTACAACATCATTAAATACTCCAGGACGCATCAGGTTCGTCATCCGTGCCACCTTATAGACATCAACTGCTCCTTCCTCCTCCAGCTGATTGTGCAGACTGGTGAGGGCGCAGAACAGCCCTGATGTAGCACCTCCCAGACTACACAGAGATAAAGACAAATCTATCCTTGCAAAAAGACAACCAGATTTCACAGGTGCAGGTTCTGACTGCGCCATACTCACGGATCATGTACCACGATTGGTCCTTGGCTGTTTCTGCTGTGCTCTCTGACCGTACTGACCAGATCAAAGCTGTTTCTGATGGGACTGTCTGGGTTGGGCCAGCAGAGGGCCCCGTACTGACGGACAGCCAAGATGTAATCATTCTAAAAGGTGAAGGACAAATAGCAGACATGAGGCAGGTGAGACACTCAGAGACTGACTGATTAGAGTAAAAATATACTCAACACAGGAGCTTAAATACATTTTCTTCTCCATGTCTGACCCTGAAGTTAATGAAGCTTCTCCTTGTAAACGGTCAGATTAATGAAAGAACTTTGATGTTCTGATGTTGAAGTTGGCAGCTGACAAATATTAAGATGACTGGAGCTTTAAGCAGCCGTAAGAATCATCAGCAGGTGGCCTCACGTTCTTGAGTGAACTGGAGACGCAGCTGTGGATGTATTTCAGTGGATGTCACTTGTATTTCAGGGCAAACCTTCAAACACTACATAAGAAAATCAAAAGAAATCAACCAAGATATCAGGAAAAAAACAACCAAAAAAAAACAATTGTTCAGGTGTTAAAACAATAACTAGTAATGCTCTAAAGCCAGTTTAGTTTGCTGCTGCACGTGATGACAAAGATCTTCATTTTTGAAGAGGCTAAATTGAGCAGTTTGATTACTGTTATGTTCAGAGGAAAAAGATAGACTCTTTTAGACCTCAGAACACCATCCCAGCTGTGAAGCACGGGGGTGGCAGCATCATATATTGGGGCTGCTTTGCTGCATGAGGGACTGGGGCACCTCACAAATGTGATGAAGAACAAAGACTATGTGAATATACTGAAGTGCAATCTCAAAACATCAAGCAAAAAGTAAGAGCTTGGGCATGGATGGTCTTCCAAATGGACCAAGTCTCCAAACATACCTCCAAGTTGATTGCAACATGGGTTAAAGACCACAAAGTTCAGGTATTAGTGTGGCATGTACATAATGTTACTTTTCATGAACATTTGGAGATGAATTCATGACCACGACTCCACCAAACTGAGAAGAATATTTGACTAAGTGACTTCACTATGCATGTAGGCATGTTCATATTATGGTTACATCAATATATAAATGAACATGTGTGTATTTGAATATATGTCTATCTTAAGTAATGTATATGTGTGTGTTCAGAAGTCCACTCATGAGTCTAGCATGTAGATATTTATGCTTTACACCCCCACATGAATTCTGCACATATGCACAGGTCCACTGCTCAGCAGAAGGTCTTCATCCAGTTTTCTAGCAGTAGTTTTCTATACTTTCTATACATTCTCTTATGTTGGTCCTTTATTGTAACACAATCCACAGCACAACAGCCCTCACACTTCACAATTCAGCACACACCCCACCCTCACTGTTGTGTCTCTTTAATTGTCCTGTCCTTAAATGTCCCACTGCTGGTGATTTCAGGTGTTAATAAAGATGTTAGATTAAACGTCCAGAGAGGACTGGTGAAGGACACGCTCACTCTCACATACACACATGTTTAAAGAGAAGATAAAAGTGCATATATACCTAAAAAAAGGTTTTGCAGGATGATGGCATTAACCATTAATATATATGCAGGCACACACACACTCACACACACACACACAAAGGTATCCGTGTGGCCCCGGAGCCGTCACATCACTCTTATACATTTGTTGGCAGCACTGAAAAGGCATGTATGAGCAAATCTGATTAGCTTTAATCTGATGGACGTCTTGGTCTTTGTATTTAAAGGAACAGCAATGCATTTGAGCACAAGAGCATTCATCAATGTACTTCACACTTAACAAAATCCTGAAAAAGTATGAAATATTTTTTGCATCCATGAAAAATATTATTATACAAAGGATAGATCTGTTTTGTGAGAAGTGGCACTTATTCTGACATTAAAAAAATCTGGAAGCTTCACTGTCAGACATGTATTTTCCCAGAGTAACATGCACCTGTTAGTGGGAGTTACCTGTGGAGACTTCACTGTGACGTCCTGCACCAAAAGCCTGTCATCATTAGCCAGAAGAACGTGATCCTCCCCAGAATACGACACGGTGAAACCATCAAAGCTCAGTGGCTTCTCTCTACTGGGCCAGAAGACGCAGGGCTCCCTTTCATCACTCTGAAAAAAGGAAAAGGTGTGATCATTTATTTTAATTTACAGAACAGAGAAAAGTGTGTGTGTGTGAGAGGGAGAGTTACACCTGACTGAGTGCATCTGGCAAATGGACAATGGTGTGTGTTTGGTGCTCCCAGATCATTGTCCAGAAATCTGCCACAGTGCTGCTCAGTGGAGTCTGGCTCACAATGAACTCTTGACTGCTGTGATGTCCCTGGGAAATAATGGGAAGTAAGAAAATTACCAGAAAATCTTTGGTTGATGTCTTGAAAGCACCAAAAGGTGAAAGGACCAGTGTGTGGAATTTAGTGGCCAAATTGCAGCCTGCAACCAACTCAATGACTTTTATCTTCAACCTCCCGTCAGTGTGAATGTTAAAAACATGGCAAACAGTGAGGAATATGACATAAACTGCTTCTTCTGGGGTAACAAAAACACAAATATTCAGTGTCAGGCTGGTTTTTCACATGATCCTACTCTAAGAAAACATAACTATGAATATCAGGCTCATCCTCTGCCAGTACAGCCTTCTAAACCTTACTGCAGCTTTAAATAAATGGTAACTGGAAGTCTCACCGTCACGTAGGAGGCATTGATGTAGCCGGTGGAGTTTGTTTCTGAAGCACACAGAGAGACTCTTGACCTTTCCACTACACAAAAACATAGATTATAGCGTCACCTAAAAGCAGCCAACAGATCACGACAGACATCCCTGACAGGTGGAACTTGATCTTTGCATCAGATTGCTTACTGAAACTAGGGGTTATTGGATTAAATGATCCTCATTTGGGATTATTTACAGTACACATGCCTGCTGACTCTGGTCTGCTTTGCCTTGTTAGTAAAACAGTCCTGCTTTTACCTGGCATCAGCGCTCTAGCTCTGTTCCTCTCAGCATTGCCATCCTTCAAGGCCGTGCTGTAATCTGCATGCTTTGCCTGACGCTGAGTAATTAACTGAAACACAAAGAGCATAATGTGAAGGAAAGCTATTTAAAAGATTTTTACCGCGTATGGGGGGCAGTACCTTGAACTGTTTGTCCATGCGTGTCCTGCCGGTGGGACCAGGTGTCAGCAGGTCAGAGACGTAACCATGGAGAAGCTCAGACGTGACTAACGTGTCCCGGCTCAAGATTGCCTCCATCAAGGCGTCATGGATGAACACGTACTGCTCCTGGAAGACGTGGAGATCAATAACAACATCCATCCATCCATCATCTATACCCGCTTTGTCCTGTGCAGGGTCACGGGGGTCTGCTGGAGTCTATCCCAGCTCTCTCTGGGTGAAAGGCAGGGGTCCACCTGGACAGGTCTCCAGCCCATCGCAGGGCCACATGTAGACATACAACCATTCACACTCTCACACCTAAGGACAATTTATGAACTCCAATCAACCTAAGGAGCATGTCTTTGGACTGTGGGAGGAAGCCGGAGAACCCGGAGAGAACCCACGCAAGCACGGGGAGAACATGCAAACTCCATCGATAACAACATAATACACATAATGTAAAAGTACCATCATTTAAAGTGACCACTTAATAACCTGACAGCAGAAGGAATAAAGGTTCAGGGTACCATTTAGGCCTCCTTATTGGAGACATCACCATGACTCACCAGACCGGCTGTGATCAGGCTGCTTAGTGACGCCCTTTGCCTTCTTAACCACGTGACTCTCCCTGAGGAGAAGTCTTTTGTTTGGCTCCAGCAAACGCTTCCATCGTAGGGAACATGTTTGAATCACCTTCTTTGGGAATGTATCTTGACTAGGTGTCCAGTTCAATTAACACCAATTTACAAAAAGGTACTCTGGATCTACTCTGAACCTCTTGGATTACTGAGCCCTTCACTCTCCATCCACCCTTTAGAAGAAGCCCATTTCAGTTGCTTGCATGCACAGTTGCAGTCTTTGGTTTCTACCCACAGCTCATGCATAGGTGACAGAGATCAGCGGTAAACACCTTTCAACATGAACCAATACAGATTTATATAAAGGGTTCAGGATCCAGTGAGGTTTTCTGCCTCTGAAGAAGGAGGATGGATCCCAGCAGTGTGTTAAGGTACATTAATCTACAAAACATGACCTTCTGCTTACCTCCGTCTGAACCAGGAAGTTCCTCTGTGTCCGCACATGTTTTAGGAAGCCAAGGACATTCACTGTTCCCTGATCCTGGATCTGCTGCAGCATGCTGTCTATCACTATGTAGGTGCCTGTTCGTCCTACACCAGCGCTATAATTGACACACATCACCCTTTAACACCTCTTTCATAATATTGTCTCTAATATTTAGGAACACGTGCAGACACGTCACCTGCAGTGTACCAACACTGGTCCCATCTCCTGTGTGCGGGCCCGAGAGGATGCTCTGATGAAGGACAGGACCGGCAGAGTGTAGTCTGGGACACCCATGTCTGGCCACTGGGTATAGTGGTAGTGGAGGACTGTGTGTTCACCGTTCCTTTGAGGCACCTGGAAGACCAAGAAGCAGGGTGATCATAGAGGGTTAGGCTGTTAGTCAGTGGACTGTAAGAGAGAGAATGGCTTTGTGTTTGGGAACTACCTTATTTGTTATATCTCTGACTGTAAAGGTCCGTAGTGTATAATAAGCAAAAATCCTGGAGTTTTTCAGGGTCACCTGGTAAGAACCGTATTCTTCTTGGTTTTCTTCTGGCCAATATTGGTCGCATTTTGTCTGTTAAGACAAAACAGTAGATATTGCTTTCAAGAGTAATTTGTAAAAGAAAAAAAGGAAATGGCAAACATTCACACCAGTCAAAGTCAGACCATGCAATGGTCAGCTACATTTCAGCCTCTACAGGCTTCAATTATCATATCTGAAGTTGAGCTTCAGGACAGGAAAATTACAAAAAGACAGGACCGATATGGCTTCTTTGGAGGGGTGAAACACAGGTTTTCAAAGTGGGATCTGAGCAGACCACAACACCTCTGGAACAATGACCTTTGGCCATAATACACAGTTCCACATCCAGTTAAATCCAAACACTTCATGTTAACTGTCAGGTATGTTGGAATAAGGGTAATGATTAGTGTAACTTGGAGTTACTGAGTTTATAATGAACCCCTCTGTAAACCTTGGTTCTCCACGATAAATCCACATCTGGAAGCTGAAGCCTTGCTGAGAATGACTCGTAACCAAGCAGTGATGCCAATCACAACAGCAGCGCTCCAGTGGAGTGGCTGAGACCCCCAACATCTGACAATCCTGCCAGGTCATTGAGATCCTGGCCGCCCCTAAAACACCACTGAAGACCAAAGGTGACAGAGCCTTTGTGGCAGCGGCCCGAGACTCTGGAATAACCTGGAATAACCTGGAATAACCTGCCCTTTCATGTTCCATCTGCAGGATCAGTTGAGGTTTTTAAATCAGCTCTAAAAACACACTTTTTCTCCCTGGCTTTTGATTAGTTTTAGTGAATTTTGGCAAAATCTTATTTCAAAAGATTTTTTTTTAACGATTTTATTCTCATTTTTTATTTCATTGTATTCTTGTATTTCTGCATTTATTTTATTTTATCTTATCTTTGTAATGTATGCCTTAATATGGGTCACTTTTATCATTCTGCTTTTTTAATCTGTGCTGAACTTTGGTCAGCCTCGTTGTTTTAAACTGAGCGCTATAAATAAAGTTTGACTTGAGACTTCCAGAGGAGCTATCCAGAGAAGTCTGCCCAATCTCATTTTAAGAACGGATGAAAGTGTCGCCATAGTGATGTCAGTGACTGCAGAAAATGATTCATTCAAATCCCTGCAGCTGGAACTGTGTATGAACTGTAATTGGTGGTCTAATTAACTACTGAACTGTTGGTTTGGGTGTTCCTGTGTTCTTTGCTTTATGGCCTTTTTTTGTTTTGTTTTTTTGTTTTACTGATGCAGTTTTTTATTTTTTGTCTTAATTCTTGTTGTTTTCTATTAGTCTTGATAAGACTCAACAGGAGGATCTCTATGTGTGAGTGTCAGCTCTTACGCGTCCCTTCTCCTTCAGATTAGTGATCATTACGATAACTCCAACATTCTGCTGCCAGATCATCTTCCAAAAGTCCTCCCGGCCCGCTCTGAGAGGCCCTTGAGCTGCGATGTACGCCCTGGTCCGCTCATAACCCTGGACAGGAGACAGATTTGCTCACTGCACGCTAGATATTGACTTGAGGATATGAAGAAGAAGCACACTTACGTCAACAAAGTTAGCATTGATGTAGTCCCCACATTTCCCATCTTTGTCCAAACTGTGGGAGAGTTTCACCCTACTGTGGTCGTCTAAGAGAGGAAAAAGCTCATCAGCGATGCTTCTACACACTCACAGTTAAATGCTGAATGGTGAGCATGCTCAGTAGTCACATACAGGCCAGGATGTTGATGTAGCGGTTCTTGCTTTTATTTTCAGGATGGTTTGAGCTGTCGACAGTGATGCCCATGTCCACCGTACACGCCTGCACCTCCTGAAACACAGCAGGACGTAGTTAATGTATGTGAACAGTTTTCTGTAATAATCTAATGCATTTAGTTTGTGATCTGACCTTCATCTAACGCACCATAATGGACAAAAACGACATGCTTAAGCTTATCGGCACAAAAACAATAGTAATATCTCATGTCTTTATTGAGCACACACATTATAGAAATAGTTCTGAAGGGAAAAGTAAGTAAACCCACATACTTTTAATTGAAAGAAGGTTGAGTGGAATTTGCACACCTGGGGTCCAATTAACAAAATTAATTTTGAAGTGTGATTTAGAGATTGATAAATAAATAAACAAAACACACTGAAACATTCCAGCTTTGTTTTTTATGTGAACCATAGTGATCTGTAAGAGCTTTTTACTTTCCACTGTTTATTTTCTTAATATTTAATCATATTTGCTCTGGGTCAGTGTATTGTAGGACTGAACTGAACTGAAATGAAGTAAAGATCTCCATTCAAGTTCACAATGTGGAAGTCTCTGAGCAGTGTGACCAGGGGTGTCCAGGTGTCCAGGTGTCCAGGTGTCCAGGGCACCTGGAATTTTCCAAAGAGAACCTCTGTAATCGACATGACCATGCAAATGTTTTGTTGAGTGATGGAACAAAAGTTGTAGTGAAGTATAGCGGAGGGAGGATCATGACTTTGGCTTTTTCTGCTGCCTCAAGACCTCTTACCATCATTAAGAGGAAAGTGAATGGGGGGGACAAAGGCATTGTTTCACAAGTCTCAAGCAAGTCTCAAGTCTTTGTCCTCAAGTCTTGAGTCAAGACAGGCGAGCCTGGAACCAGGTCCTAAGTAAGCAACTTTAAATTTAAAGTCCTTTTGAGTCTTTTAAACAACGGTGCAGTTACGTATATGTTAAATGTAAATGATTCTTTGTGTAACTTCAAATGTTGAACAAAGCTGGAATTGTTGCATCTCTGTCTGTGATCCTTCACCTGCATGTTTTGCATATTACAATTTGTTTTTTGTTTGTGCCCAAGAGACTATTGTTGGGAACGAATCTGCAGCCTGCTGTTTGAGCAAAATAAGGTAATAACATGTGTTTGAATCTTTGGGTTTAGGGTAAAATATCAAGTGTTTTCAAGTCAACAGACTCAAGTCCAAGTGAAATCACAGGACATTGGTGTAAAAGTCCAATTCCGGTTGCAAGTGTTTTTAGCCATAAAATCCAAGTCCAAGTCATGTGTCTTGAGTCCACATCTCTGAAAATAAATTCCCAACTTCACCAATTTCTTACAGGATTATGTCAGGATAATGTTGGATAATATTAGGATAATGTCAGGATAATGTCGGATAATATTAGGATGATGTCGGATAATGTCAGGATAATGTTGGATAATGTTGGATAAAATTAGGATAATGTCAGGATAATGTCGGATAATATTAGGATAATGTCAGGATAATGTTGGATAATATTAGGATAATGTCAGGATAATGTTGGATAATATTAGGATAATGTCAGGATAATGTCAGGATAATGTCGGGATAATGTCAGGATAATGTCGGGATAATGTCGGAATAATGTCAGGATGATGTCAGGATAATGTCAGGATAACATCAGGATGATGTTAGGATAACGTCAGGATAACGTCAGGATAACGTCAGGATAACGTCAGGATAACGTCAGGATAATGTCAGGATGATGTCAGGATAATGTCAGGATGATGTCAGGATAATGTCAGGATGATGTCAGGATAATGTCAGGATAATGTCAGGATGATGTCAGGATAATGTCAGGATAATGTCAGGATAACGTTGGGGTGTCTGCCAGCTGAAGCTAAACGATGCAGGATGATGAACATCGTGAAGTTCCGATCCATCGATACTGAAAGTCTCGGCTTTCACTTACTTTTTCCTCCAGTACTGTGGATGTTTCATGGATGTGCTCACAAGGAATTATAATTATGTGCGTGTTTTCAGGATAAACACATTGTGACACTGATGAAAATAAGATCACATCTTTTGGTAAATTTATCCAGAAAACCAGGAAATTGAAAATGTTTCACCTAATGTCTTGTGCCACTGTGAGTGATTCTAATTTAAAGCTCAGAGGTCTTCTATGATGAGAAACTGACTGATGGGGATCACATATTTCAGCCTCATTTCGTTTATGCACAGAGGTGGACAATAATAGCTAAAATACAAGTACAGTGCAGGATGCATAGAGAGGTTAAGACTTTGCTTTATGACAAATCTCTCTTTTTTTGAGACAATAAAGCAACATCTCTGCAACAGGAGAGGGATGGTCGGTGCCTTACCTCATAGGACTCTTTGACAATCTAATGGAGGGTTGTGAGGATGCAGAAAGCACGACGATGGTGGTGGAGATGGTGAGAGGAGAGTGGGATAGGGGGACGAGACGACAGACAGACACACAGACAGGGAGTCAGTGCAGGTACAGGACATCGGGGTTCAGATTGAGACAGACAGGCGATGCTGAGTGGAAAATAAATTGATTTTCCCAGCTGAGCCGTGAACTAAAAGCTTGCAGCTATGTTAGCAATGGTGTAACATTCTGCACAGCAAGTGAAATATCTGGTCATCACTGTAAAATAGCTTGGAGGGTTCACTTTAAGAAAACTGAAGTAAAACTGAGATATTCAGTTTTATAATGACAATCACAAGGGAGAAGATATTTGTTAATGTCATCTGTGTGTAAAACGCAGAGGGTTTGTGCTCAGAAACAGAGATGTAGGTGTTCAAACATGTCATCTAGTTTTCATCCAGCTGTATTTGCTTCATCTTTTCTCTTTGGAATACAAAACCATAAAAAGTTTGCATGACATGAAGAATTTGAGAAAGAAAAGAATGGTTCTTACATGTGCACTGACTTCTGCTTCTTTACTGTCACTATGAAACCAAGATATTTAATGTCTTCTTTGGCAGTCTGGGCTTCATCCACTTTTGTATCTCAGCTCTTCAACACATTTCAAGGCAGTTTGGACAGTAAAGCTTTTAGCTCTCAGTAAGGTCGACGTTCCTTCTTCCAGTCTTTCCTTGATGTCATTGCCTCTATACATTTCAGTGATGTTCTCACAGATTAGCTGCCAAGACTTACTCCTCAAAGTCTCAACCTTTTATTGATACTTGCTTTTGTACAAAATCATCGCTACATTCACCTTCTGAACTCACCTGTTTGGAATTCGTTGAGAGCTTATTACCAAGTGAAATGAAGCTTAGAAGAAAAAAGTTCATATTGTGTGCAAAGAAAGTCCAAATCCATTTTTAAATTGCTGCATTACAACTTACTCAACTCATTTTCCAGATTTTTGATTTGGGGTTTTCAACTGGGACTGTGAAGCAAGCCGTGTTGCCACTTTTGATTTAAAAAAAAAAAAAGACAAAACAAAAAGAAATAATTTTCCTGCAGTTTGATGCATATGACTGTCATGGAAGGTATGCATTAACTCTGCTAAATGATTTCCCTGAAGAAGACGTGTTAATAGAGATGCAGAAGCACATTAAGAGCTATGATAAATGAGGTATGTATACACTGATTTTTACTGTTAGAAAACCTTCAGAAGCCTCCACAGAGAGCTTCTATCATGGTTTTTAGCTGGAATCCATTTTTTGTAAACGCACGTACCTCAAACTCTTTGGAGAAAGTGTTGGTGATGTGGAGCTCGATGACATGCTTCACAAACTGTTTCACTGTCAGAGGCTCATGGCCGTCTGGAACACAAAGTGAATAAGTGACTGAAAGCAGAGCTTCACTGTGTTTCACATGAACGTTAAAGTCAAGGCGCCACCTGTAGCCAGCAGGAGGGGTGTGGAGGGAGCAGATATGACTTTAGGGGATGTGCTGTCATCTGGGTAGAAGTTAGCAGTCTGGAAGCAGTTTCTGTGACACAAAGAGATCAGACTTTATCTGAAGTGCACGTTAAATTCATCTTTAGTGTGTTTGTGTGGATGCGTACCTCCAGTAGATGAGTATGCCCACCAGTACCAGCAGACAAATGATGGTGAGAGTGGAAACGACAGCCAGAGGAACCACTGTCCTCCTCTCCTCCATGGCTTCAACGAGTCCGACCCGAGACTCGTGACTGCTGTTGCTTCCCTCTGAAGGAGAGATGGGAACTTTAGACTAGTAACAGTACACAATACACGGTTGAAACCAGACCTTTACACACACTGTATAAAAGGAATTACCTCTCTCTTTATCCTGGCATTTAACAAGTAGAACTACTTTTGGTAACAATAACTGACCTAAAACAAGAATAGTTTAGTCTGATTTATGTCAAGTGAGGTTTTTTCCACCGTTTATGTAAACTTCTGATTTCAACTGTATCTGTGGCTTACAGAAGAGACAAAAATACACAAAGTAGAAAACAAACACAGCTGTGATTCAGCTGCAGCCACTTTTGGTACATTTTGTTGAATAAATGTATGATTTTATCTAAGTTGATGCCTTTCTTTTTTTTAACTGTCTCAGCTGTCTGCACAATGGTTAGTATATTAATTTAGCAAAACCTTGTTTTAAAGTCAGACATTCATGTAATTTGATAGCCCAGAAAATGATTCTGCCAGAGAGGACTAAACGGGCCTGGAAGGACAGAAACAGAGCCATCCAGGGAGGATGTGATGTTTGCGTGGTGTGTGGTGGTGTCTCCAGATGAATGTGATGAAGGTGGTTGGTGTTGTGGTGCTGGATGGAGGCTCCCTATTCATGGCAGAGCAGTAGCAGCCCAGCAGCCAGACATAAACCAGTGCTGTTAACCCCAATAACCAGTGACTCCAACCAGTCCTGCAGGCTGAATTCATGCATTTCATGGTAAACCTATTTGATTCAAATGAATATTTCCCTGATTGTTAAAGTAACATCTGTCAGTATAAATGTTCTGTGAGCTGCTTAAACAATAGTAGGTGAAGTAGGTTTGCTTTTACATCAACTGTGGCTGTAGCAGCCTGCCAACTAAATGAGCTTCTCTATACAGTTACTATTTCAAAACGTTCTTCCTGTAAAATTTATCCAAATTCTTATGTGTTCCTGGAAAAGTGTTTAGCTGTTTGGATAGCTAGTAGCACCACCCGCAGGACGAAAAAACAAAAAAACGAAAACAGAAACAAAAGATTTTCAGATTGCACCTAAAAGCTTCTTACGAGGAGACATTACAGGAAACATATCATGTCCTTTTTTGCATAAGATCTCAGTTTTTTTGTAGTATTTAGTCAAAATACTACAGAGATACAGTACAGTAGATCCTTTTTCAATACTTTTTTCCAGTTCTGTTCAGAGAAGCTGATTTTTTAGATTCAAGTCAAGTAGTTGACTCTGCAGGATGCTGCACTTCTTTCTGTTCCATCTTTGCACTTCTTTGCAGGTAGAAGAATGCAGTACGACGATGGTGGGCAGCTACTTAATTCTGCTCTGATCTGGGTCTGTGATGCCACAGGACACTGCAGATCTTTAGCTCACTGACCGGAAGAATGTGATTGGATCACGTATAATGTAATTCCTAAACTAGGAGCCAGGTCAGGCACCCAAACGTAATCTTTCAAGCATAAAAAGTATTATATTAAGCATGATATATCTCCTTTAAATATACATTTATTGATTGATTGACCTCTGTGAGAGCAGGAACAAAAAACTATAGACGTAAACATTTTAGATGAGAAACGCAAAGAAGAGAAGAATTTCAAACAAACGTAACCCTGCTGATAACAACTTCATGTGCTAGAAAATGACCTGACATGACGCGTCTGGTTCTTTTAGAAAGTGACAGGGCTGTGGAAAATTCAGTTTGTGTGTCACATTTACCTTCCATCTGCTCCTCTGATGTCTTGCTTGTTTCTGTCAGTTTGAGCAGAGGGACAAGATGCCCCGACACAGGACTTCCTTCAGCACCAAACAACAAAGCAGTTACACCTAAGAACTGCTGCAAACTGTCTCCAGTTACACCCGAGAACTGCTGCAAACTGTCTCCAGTTACACCCGAGAACTGCTGCAAACTGTCTCCAGAGTCACCTGAGAACTGCTGCAAACTGTCTCCAGTTACACCCAAGTACTGCTGCAAACTGTCTCCAGTTACACCTGAGAACTGCTGCAAACTGTCTCCAGTTACACCTGAGAACTGCTTCAAACTGTCTCCAGAGTCACCTGAGAACTGCTGCAAACTGTCTCCAGTTACACCTGAGAACTGCTGCAAACTGTCTCCAGAGTCACCTGAGAACTGCTGCAAACTGTCTCCAGTTACTCCCGAGAACTGCTGCAAACTGTCTCCAGTTACATCCGAGTACTGCTGCAAACTGTCTCCAGAGTCACCTGAGAACTCCTGCAAACTGTCTCCAGTTACACCTGAGAACTGCTGCAAACTGTCTCCAGTTACATCCGAGAACTGCTGCAAACTGTCTCCAGTTACACCTAAGAACTGCTGCAAACTGTCTCCAGTTACACCTGAGAACTGCTGCAAACTGTCTCCAGAGTCACCTGAGAACTCCTGCAAACTGTCTCCAGAGTCACCTGAGAACTGCTGCAAACTGTCTCCAGTTACACCTGAGAACTGCTGCAAACTGTCTC
>JBAMYA010106738.1:0-19773 GCA_037176975.1 Arrhamphus sclerolepis | reverse complement strand
GTCTTAATTTATGATAGTGTTTTCTGATCAGGGGTTACCCCCCACACCCCCTACACACACGCACACACACACACACATATACATAATCTACAAATGTAATATACCATATATCAGCACAAAGCTGCGCTACTCAGCTTTCAGAATCCGTTGGAATTACGTTGATAGCGTAAACGGTCAAAGAGTTATGGTCATTTGAAAAATACACGTCATTCCTTGACGCCGGCGACAGCTCCGGTTCATTGTTCAATTAAATCAATCAGTGAAGCTCGACAAAACCCCACCAGTCTGCGCTGTTTCTGACGCTGCTAGCCGCTGACTCAGCGAGTCCGTAACACACTCGGTTTAGCAACTGGATGAGTTAGCCAACCGCTGGCTCTGCGGTATTTCCACTACGCCGCTGTCCGCTCTCACTCACGCCATTTGTACTTAGCGTTAGCATCTAGAGGACTCGTATAAACGGTGTTAGTGGAGATGTCGGACTCGTGATTCAGTAGGAAGATTCAGATCATTAAATGAAGAACCGGCTCTACTTGGCGCCTTGATAACGGTGAGTGGGCGGAGAGATGAGAAGAGAGGGTACGAGCTAACAAAAGTCGCACGGAAGTAGATCGGCGCTTAAAATGGGTAGATGGCGCCACGCCACCGTCATTATATCACATCAAATCAAACTTTATTTATAAAGCACTTTTCATGCCCCAAAGCAACACAAAGTGCTTTACATAATGAAAACAATATATGTGTATGTATATATATATTATATATACATATATATATATATATATATATATATATGTATGTATATTGCAAAAAAGAAAAGAATAATAATAATAATAATGATAAAAACACATAAAAACCATCACACACAAAAAATATACCAATTAGAAACATAAACAAAGCAGCCTCCTCACCCCCCCACCCTGCACACACACACACAGTTCTACACAAACATAAACTTCCTTTATTCTGTCTCTTTAATGGAGTATGTATATAATAGGTATAGGTATAAAAATACACTACAAATTAACTAAAAATAAATAAGTAAGTAAAATAAATAAGTAAAAAATATGGTGGGGAGAACCCTGATGTATCAGACCTTCAAGTTACAGAGCATTTCTGTTGATGGAGCTGTTGAGCTTTTTTTCAGGTAAATGTGGGTTTGATGCAAATGTTTAAAGGTCTAGCTTATAATAAATAATAAAAAAAACAAAACAAAGCCCACCACCAATATCTACTCTTCGAAATAAATAAATAAATATAAATGTATTTTGGGCCCAGTTTAAAAATGTGTCCTGGAGTTTGTGCAGCTGCAGTCAATACTGACACTATATATAAGACTAACAGATGAGCCCAGATCAACAGGGAACCAGCAGTCTGTGACGTCTGCAGAAATACTGGACTACAACAGCTGCAACGGTGGAGAACGTAGATAAGGCTGATGGCACCTACAGTTGTAGAAGGAAAACTGGCTGCTGGCTCTCTTCTACAATCTTCTGGATGTCTTGACATCCAACACGTTTGTCCAGTGAACAGTGAGTCCATCCTGATTCCTCTGAAACCTACAAGCGGAGGATGATCCTGGAAGAGCTGGACCACATGCTGGTGTCAATAATTCTACATAATACTTTTTCATCATGCAATTGCAAGACGGACTCGATCCACACGCTCAACAGCTGCTGCTGCCATTGTTGCCATGGATACAGCAACCTGAATCAGAACCTGACCCACAGAACCGCCAGCAACACGAGGAGGTACAAATGGTGCACCTGCAGGAGAAGAACAGCAACGTCCGCCTCCAGCTGTGCAAAGTGTGCCTGCAAGGACCACTCTGTGTGGTTTGCACATCCTGTCGCTCTTCAGCATTCACACTCCTTTATCTGGCAGTTTTATGGCATTTTATAAAAACTAACACCCCCAAGTGGGAATTTATGTCCTTTTTTTTCACAGCTCAAATAGAAATGATAATTAAAATAATAATTTGCATCAGTTGTCATGAAAAAAAAGACAACCTTCCCAAATTGTTCCCAAAAGTTGTCTCACTGATATTTAAAAGGTTAAAATTCAGGAATTGATTGATATTCTGATTTTATGATCAGGAAATTAAAAATTTGCAGATATGCAGTAAAAGTATTTCTTTTAGTGGATGGAGATTTTATCAAATTTTACATAAGCAAATGGAAGGTGGCTATTTTTGTCCACAAACACTGAGCTGGGTTTTTCTGTCATTGTACAAAAAAGTAATAATGTGTAAAAAACATTTATACTGGTAATTAGCAATATTCATTTAGCTGCAGTAATGATTAGAAAATAAATTAGGGGGCACATATCATTTAGCAAAAAATAGAGATTTTTTGTTTTTCTCAGTTTACAAATCATTACAATTATCTGATCTAACTGGCAATCAAAGGGTTAAACTTCCCATTTTTAAATGAAAATCTGTTTTTTAAGACCAAGACTGTTGTTAAATTGAAGAATAAAAGTTTTGAAAGTAGAAAAAACATTTAAATGTGGGATTTTGTGGGATCAGCAGATGAGTAAACTTTGTAAAAATCATACAAAAAAAGCTAAAAATGAACAAGCTCAGAATGTTGGTGGACATTTAGGCCACGAACAAGCTGAATGGGTAGAAAAAGGGTTAAACAGTTCATGCATCTTCATGTTTCCATGCTCTGTAAATTTCATGCTCTCAAATATTTAAATAAAATTAATTTAGATTTCCAGCGGTTGATTTTTAGACAAAAACAAGAGTCTGAAATGAAATGAAACCACATGAATCTCCTAATTTAAATAAGGCTCTTAAAATGATCAGTACGCATTACCGTATCGATACAGTATCTACGCTTACTGTACTGTATAGTGTGTGGAAACATCAACACAAGCAACAACTGCCCGCGCCTCACTTTTTTCTGTGTAGTGTTGAGTTTGTATGAATGAAAAGCGCTCCAGTTCCCTTCAGTAATGCTTTGTTGCTCCCCAAACAGAAGCTTCACCTTGCAGTATAATGGTCAGGGTATTCCATGTGCCTTGTCTCATTAAGATGCGCAAAACTGGAACTTTTCTTCTCTCCTGCAGAGAAACTTTCAGAACTGACGGAGCAGATAGATGCTGCCCTTCAGAAAGGTACGGCATCCAAACGTCTCCCTGAAACATTGTCTGTTCTGCCTTTTCTTCATCCTGTATTTCCATACCCAGGCTTCCCTGGAGTCTTCACTGACCGAACTCTCTTTTGCGTCATTTTCTTTCTCTTGTTTTCTTTTTGAACAGGAGACCTTCATGCTGCCAAAGCACTTCTTATCCAAATGAAATACTTTGCAAACATTGAAGAGAAAGTAAAAGAAAAACTTTCTGAATTCATGTAAGGTTTTTCCTTTTTTTTTATGTCACCTTTGGAAATATTTTATAGCCATTTAAGAAAAAAAATGTATATCTATATATGAAGAAAATATTATATATTAATGGATGAGGATATAATAAAACTTGTAATGCAATATAATGAAGAAAATCCATGTTTTGTTTTTTTAAACACTGAAAAGATAAGTGGCTGCAACCTGATGCATGCATCTACTTTTATTTCCTCTAATTTCACAAGCCTAATCATGTCTCCTTATATACAAAACTGTGCCAGAGAACTATAATTGGCCCTGATTTAAAAGCTGCTCCAAGTGTTTACTGCATACGGTTATCAGTTAAGTATTTTGTCAAGTGGGACACACACAGACACGGGACTCTTACTCAGTTCGTCACGTTTCCTTTAGGTGGAGACATAGCACCTTGACAGTTGTCCTGCAGAAGAGCAGAGCATGTTGCACAAACAGGATATGAGCATAGACCAGAGGGGGGGTCCTTGATTGAGGTAGTCATGGTATTAAATTATTAATGCTGCCTTCATATGTAGCATTAATGCTATGATAATCAGGAGAACCTCACTGAATGAAAATTACTTGATGAGCCAAAAATCTGTGATCTTTCTCTTATTCGGGACTCATGAATTGAAGTACGCTTACTTTATACATTTATGCCTGCTGCATTTTGATAGATGCATCTAAATGTAAATTCATCCAGCCTTTCATCCATCTCATTTAACCCCACCCCTCCACCCCCCACCCCCAATACCATTGAGAGGCATTGTCATAATCTCTAATTACCTACGAACTGAAGCTGAAATCACATAAAAGCTTTTGATCTGAGAAATGGATACAGGAATTACTACTCTGAAATGTATAGGAATACGCATTTGATCTGATACCAGAAAGCATACAATCAGATCTCATATCATATTAAAAAAACATGTAATCTGAGACACACACTCCTTAAACAATGTTGTATTTGTGGGTGA
The DNA here is from genome assembly GCA_037176975.1 of Arrhamphus sclerolepis. Taxonomy (NCBI): domain Eukaryota; kingdom Metazoa; phylum Chordata; class Actinopteri; order Beloniformes; family Hemiramphidae; genus Arrhamphus; species Arrhamphus sclerolepis. Next base: position 15,440 of record JBAMYA010106738.1, on the reverse strand, counting down.
TTGCATACCGACACTGTGTATATATATGCATATATATATTATTTTCTTCACTTGGAGAAGCAGTTGCCTTAATGCACTTGGATAGACTGAATTAAATGGAGTTTCACCCAGTGGGAGACTAACAGACCTATTTATTATTCATGTCGTAATCGGAAGGCATCTATGGTGGCTTACATTAATGAGAAAATCTGATCGACTGACAGCGAGACCACTGCTGTCTCCCAGAGCTCTTTCAAATTGAGTTTGAAAGAGACAAAATGGAGAAATACTCACTACAGCCGAGCTGCGAAATCGACTTGGATGGGGAAGCTTGGCAAAAATAACAAGGTGCATGTGACCACTGTGCCGTTAGTGGAGGGACTTAGGTCAATATCAGACAGACTACTCAAACCAGAGCTGCCGTTGAGAATGTTGAGTGGTTATTGTGCACTGAGTTGATTCACTTGTTTAATAGTTAATTACATTTTTTCCTTGGTAAATGCAGCTACGACAGTGGTTTCACATTTTATGGAGTTCAGAGACATCCCTGCCGTATCTGTTTGCACAATCTGAAGCCAGTCTGCCAGACCAGTCAGCTTCACTTAATAGGAAGAAAGGATCTAAAAGAGGCTGAGAGGAAGGCGAGGAAAGGACAACCTGATCTCACAGAAATGTTAAATAGGCTTCTCTAATGATACATTTTATGATGATGGCACATGATATGTTTAGGAAAAAAATACAGCAGTAATACGGAGAGGGTCCTGGCTGCAGACTGCAGAACGGGGAGGGGTCGGATGTCCGACTCCGCCCTCAACCCTATTTGATTGGATAATGCTTTTCCTAACTCTAACCCTCACCCTGGCTCCACTCCCCCATTCTCCTGTCCATCATCATTTACCACGCCCCTTGGACGTCCGACCCCGCCCAATATCCGACCCCTCCCCAATCTGCAGTCTGCAGCCGGGGGTTCTTGCAAAAACCCAGCATGAAGGGGGAACAAATCAATATTGTTGGTGCTGCAAGTTGCAAGATTTTCCCCGTGAATCATTCAGTTTGATACTTTAATGAGTTTTTTTCTTCTTTTTTTTTTTTTTGTTTGTTTTTTAAATAATCCTGTCTGGCTAGGTAAAAATCTTGGTTGAGATTAGATGCAAACTATGTATACACACAAACACACACACATTGGATTAAGAACATATGATTTGGGCTGCCCAGCTGGAGAAAGTAAATATTGAATAAAGTACTTTACAGGAATATTTAAAAGCAAGTGAAAAAAAAATAAATCCCTCGGTCTCAAACCTTTGTATAAGAACCATTGAACGATTTTTGTTAATCCAAGAAATCAGAGACCATAAAATGAAGTTAAGCAGAAAGAAAATCCCCTGGACTTATGGCCAACAACTGACTTCCAGCTGTTAAAGCAGCTCCACAAGGTGGATGTGTTTACAAGCTGAAGCCCAATGCAACTGCAAAGAAAGCCAAATCTGCATTTGAACAGCAGTGGGTGGTGAAATTCTAACCTCCAATGCAGGAACAAACCTAGCTGTGATGTAGGCTATCTCTGCAAATATACATGTTCTTTGAAATGTATTTTCCATGCTGCGGTCCAAGTACACACAAGCACTGCACACAACTCGTGATATCATCCAACAACAAATACTGAACAAAAAACAAACAAGCAAATATCTAACAAAGGGAAGTACATGGACACTCTTATAGTTGAAACACCAAAGGGACAAGGAACAGGTAGTTTCAGGTGGTTTCAGGGTTTGTTAAGTAAATTTAGTGAAACCTGTTTGCCAGACTGGAAACCACAGCAAGTTAGCTACCAACAGAAAGACGTTACTTTCCAGCAAAAAGAGTTCAGCATCAGTGCTGCATCACAGCTTCGTCTAGTAGCTCTTGACATGAAATAAAAAGCCAGGCCAATATTTACCCTTCTCTGGTCCCCTCTCTGATATCTTGCACCAAGCTTTGTCTTATAGTAAAAACAGTTTTCTCTCACTCCAACCTGTTCCTCAGTTTGTTTGTTTGCATCTACAATGATGACCATACTGAGAATAGTGAACCAGTTAGCAGAGGTGTTGATGTTCTATGACATGTTGCTATAACACTACATGGATTGTTTGTTTTTTTTCACAATAGTGATCCAGGCTGGACCACAGAGTTACATTATTCAATACGGGACACTGAGATGGCTGCAATGATCCCATTCATCCTCACAATTCCATTCTCAAGAGGATTTTTAAACCTTGATGTTAAGCTGAAAAATGTATGCATCATTGTTTTAAATTTGAAACAGTTGTGGCAGATATGATTCCCTTATAACTTGGTTTCCAAAAGTAAAAGCAGATGCACAGCCATTGTGGACCCGCCCCCCACGTATGATTTCATTGGCTAGGCTCGAGCAGCCTACCTGCAGCCTGACTGGAGGGTGCATGTGTTGATGCAGCGAAAGCATGGGACCCACCACGATCCACGCAACCAACAACTGATTTCTGTAACGGATGACATCACCCCATTCAAAGTCTATGGAGACCAACGCAGACGTCGCACGCACACCCGAACGTGTGACCGCAACATTAAGGACAGGTTTGATTGAGCTCAACCGCAATTAACTGCACCCGTTTCAAAGCACACGTTTTAGCTTTTTTTTTTCTTTTCTGCTGATAATAAGTGTCCTTCATCTGAGTCTCAAGACACAAGCAGGAAAAAATTAGTGAAACTGAGCTAAGTGCTTAATTTTTGTGTGCTACATATCAATGTTTGGATATTCAGTATTGGAGTGCTTTGGATTTGGTTTAGTGCCACAAACAAACTGGGAAGTCCATCCTTTCCAGGACTGGATCCATAATGCAACATCATTTTCTCTGGTTTGTCTTTCACAAAAGCTATGGAGTCATCATCGCTTAGGGCGGGCGAGTTAGGGTTAGCATGTTTAGCAAGCTAGGCATCTCAGAAAGATGTGAAATGGAAACTTTTTTTTCTCCCCTAATTACACACCAAAGCCAATGCATTAGAAACGTGTCACTTTCCGCTCCACTGGCATGTAAGTTTCACTTGAAAATGAGCCTTTATCACATAAATGAATGTCAAGAGGTTATGCTCATTTTACATGTTTATGTTGGACCAGGCTGCAAAATTAGTGCCTATTATCCATTTGAGTCAGACAGATTTTGCATCCAATTTTTGAAACACTTGATGTTATCCTCAGCAAGCAGACTGTGTACTGTGCACTCATGCCAAAAAAAAAGTGTGATTCTAAAACATTGCCATTTTCATCACACATAATGCATCTAGGACAATAGATTAAGATGTTCAGTCATGCGCTGAATAAGTCAACATTATTTCCCTATCAGGACCCACAGCAGTGACAAAGCAAACAGTTGCTGCTATATTTTCAGGAGGGTGACAATAAAAGATGTATAAACAATAAAATTCTTATTTTCAAGGAAATTACTATTCTTGTAATCACAAAATCTTGAACTGATCAGTTTATACAGCTTTACTACTGAAAATAAAAACTATATAACTTGATGTCTGCATGCTACAGAAAGCTTATTGATGGAAAATGAGCAATCCAGAGCAACCTTTCAATACTGAGACTTTTAGCACCCCGTACAGGCCTGCTGGATGAGGCAGTTTTGATGATGTCGCCATTTCAGGGAAAGAGTAACTAGCATGAATAGAGATGTTCTTTCAGTAGCAATGATGCATTCTACAGCACAGGTGTCAGTCTTAGATGTTTCCTTACTTCAGCGCTCCTCATTCAAACAAATGGTTCACTTTCAGCTTGTCATCCACGCCCACACAGGTCTGTTAACGATCCGTTCATTTGAATCGGGTGCACTGAAGCAGGGAAACATCTCAAACAGGGGTGTCCAGTCCTTGAGGGCAGCTTTCTTGCATAGTCTTAGATGTTTGCCACACCTGATTCAAATGAATGGTTCATTTGAAGACATTGATGATAAGCTGATGGTGATCTTGATTCTTGTAAGGCATGCAGGGCATCTGCCCTCAAGGACTGGGTTTGGACACCTATACAACGGTATATAGATGTAAAATGGTGTATAAGATGTAAAAAAAAACACAACAACTTTGATTTCTTAACCAGTTTGTTTCTACATTAAAAAAAAGAAAAGATTTTCCCGAAACAATGAGGAGACATCATCCTGTCTTCTCTTTTAGCTCTCGCTACCAAGTGAAAGTCTGCCTGAGAAATACTCTTGTCAGTCTCTTACTGGATCACTCTCAATGCTTTTTTTTTTTGTTTGTTTGTTTTTTGCATCCTCTGTCATTACTTTCTTCAGTTTGCTGTGCAAAACTGAACTAGCACTGTGAGTTAAGCTCAATTTGTTGTTGATATGTGGCGAGGTGGCATAGATTAATATGCAGGAGTTGGGACGACGTGCCGCCCCCGGGATTCAGAAGTTGCTTTGGCGGATTCTGCTGACAGCAGGTCCGGATGGGTCCAAGAACTCAATAATCGTTCATAAAAATAATCAAATTTTCTTGTTATAAAACAACTGAAACTGATGCTTTGTGATGACAAAGCCATTTTGTTCCGCTTTAAACAAATCATAGTAAAATGATATCATCACAGGAGTTATTCTCAGTAGCTGCAGCTCCAGGAGAGCACCCACTGCAGTTTCAGAAAACATGGCTGCATCCCTGATAAAAGTTACACAGTCTCAAAGTAGCACTGTTGTAGGTGTATCCTGTGAGACACAAAAGCTCGATTTAATGTTTCCATTTAACTTCATTATATTGCACATTTACACTCCTATGTAGCAACTAACTTACATATGGGGCCTACATCATAGTTTGAGAGCGGTGCAGTTTCTGCAGATTCCCTTTGCTGGCTCTGTTTATGTACCTCAGACATGGCAACATGGCAAGTGGAGCAAATCTTATGTGAGTTGGAGCTGAAAAATGTTGAAGTAGTAGTAGCCAGTCGTACAATGCTACCAAGCAGACCAGTTACATTTGCTGTGGTCCACATTGATCCAAAGTGCAGTTAAGTTTTTCTAGAGATGCACATCTGAAGCAAGGTCCCCACCTCCAACATGCAGAAGCATGTCCTAACCTAACCTCGTCAGAAATGGGACACATGTAGGAACAAACACGACTGGTCTACTCGGTTCGCCGTGTTTGGATATACTTCTTTCATTTATCATTTAATCACAACCATTTAAGGTCTTTGTGTTCAAAACACCATCAACTCCTGATACGATTTTGTGTTACCAAATATGGCAATTTTAAGGTACTCTTACTTAAAAATTTGCAGTTTATAATCTGGCAGGAATTGATATAAATACCACTTGTAATAGAGATTGTTGGTTTGCATTTTAGTTTTTTCTTAATATGATTCATTATTTTTATGAATGCTCCTTTGATATTACAGAGGTCGTGTTGTCCTTCAATGGTTATGACCTGCAAAATGGCAAATTACTCCAGGCATGTATGGTAAGTAACAGGGAGGACAGTTTGACCTGGTTTCCAGCTTCCAGCTATGTCCCAAATGATATTAATCAACTCCATATGACCTTAACATAAACATTACAAGATGAATATGTTCTTGTGACCCCACATCTTACTCAGAAATTTCTCATAATCACATCAAAATAGAAATTGCTAATTGTCTGCTGATACAACTGTGCTTCGCTTCAAACAAGAAAAATCCCTGGTGTGTTTTTTATTTTATTTATTGATTTTTTTCACAAGGGAGCCACAAACATCACATGATCATCCCGTGAAGACTCTCTGCTTTGGGTCCAAACAGCTGCCAGTTAAAGATCATGGCTGGCAATTGTTAGAATAAAAGAGGAAGGTGAATGACTGGAGCAAAAGTCTTTTCTTCTCACAGCCAAGTGACTTGTGATCCACTCTGCTTAGATTATGTATGGCTCAGCTGCTGAGCACCAGTCCCAGCATCCCTCAGCCACTTCAAACCTACTGTGTGTACTTGTGTCTCCCCAGGATGTAATGCCATTATAATCTACCACCATTAGGCCGTCTTCCCGTCCTTAATCTGTGTTTTAATTTTGTTTTCCTCATCTGTTCACCAAGCATCCCTGTAAAGCTCTCTAACTATAGCTTATTTTTGAAGTATTGTTCTCTGTAAATGTGTGCTCTGGATAGTTGTGCACAGTCTTTAGAGCTCATTTATCAGTCTGGTGTTCCATCTGAATTTTCTCACACTCTGTAATAAAGCTGATTTTTAAACCCTGCTTTAATGGAAAAACAATATGTGCATATTTATGCTATGAATATTTGGAAGGAAAGCAAGCTGGCAGAATGACTCCTATTTTGCTCATTGTTGCTTTTTTTTTGTTTGTTTTTTTAACATGTAGATAAACACATTCACCTATTTCCTGTGCAATTGCCATAGTTGCTGTTCATCTGTTTCATTAAAACTTTGGATGCGACATCTCGAGCACTCCAGATTGACGTGCTTTTCCTTGCTGAATGTAATTATAAGTCAAATCGAAACACACTTTGACAATAACTGCCTTTGTTCTCGGCTGCATATTTGTGGGGAGAATCCCCAGAGGTGTGAGGCTTGCTGCAGCAGACTTGAAGCTTTTGATAAAGGCCCTGCTAAGAGGTTTCTTGGGGAATCTCTGCTCTCCTCAGCAATATGAGGCGAAGGCCTGTGCCTTTAGATACAGATTTGTGCGGGGCTCGTTGTGTGTTTGCACACACACACATGAGTGTATATGTGTGTCTTCGTATCCCTTTGACTGCTATGAATGTGTAATCAGCCCGCCAAAAAAGCAACTGTCAAATAATCCTCTTATCAATTGCCTTTCTGAGAACCTCTTGTCACATGTACTCCTCTGATAGTGGGTTTGATCTGGTGCATTCCACTAATCAAATGAATTTCCTGTTTGTGTCATGTGGCCCATAACAGACTTTGAGGCTTTGGGTATGCAAAAAAAAAGGCTAAATCCAGGGAAACAAAAGAAAATGCATCTTCACAAGTCTAATAATCCAATGAAAACAAGTATCAAATATTTGCAATCTTAACAGCAAGCACTTCTTGTCTGTACGTGACTTCCAGGGAGAAAGGGTCCAGTTTTAATTACACATTAGCAAAGCATCCCGATGTGAAAGAATCTGCAAGTTAAGAGGATTTTTCTTTTCTTTTTTTTGCGCTTGGCTGTCCTATTGAAACACCAGGAGATATTGCTTCAAAAGGCTCCTTTGCGGTTCTTGAGTCTGCAAAGCCTTTGAAGGTGAACAACTGGGGGTTTTAAACAACGCGTATGTGTGTGGAAACACAGATCAGCCATTCACTTTCGGCAGAGGAGAGAACAAACCACTCGCCTCTGGTGAGATAGCTCTCTCCACCTTATCGTCTGTGCTGTGCTGCAAAAACTCCCCCGGCCTATCTCACACTGATCACATTGCCCTCAGTTCAGATTTGGTCTGTTTGTTTACTGTCTCATCTGAATACTCGAGACAACATTGTGTTTCAGAGCTCAAATCAAGCTCTGGATCCCACTCAGGCTGAGATGCCTGACATATTTACTAAGCTCCAAAAAATTTAATAAGTGTATTCACCATGTCTCCTAGCTCATGCTGCCCCTTTTCACATATTTATGCAGATGAGGAGCAATATCAGCACTTTGGATTGCTTATGTGGCCAATTAATACATTTGGGTTAAATTTACTAAGCTGGGCAAATTAGTGTGGGTTTGCAGAGCAAAAAACATAACAAAACAAATGGGTTTGGTGGTTTTCTGCAAATGATTTACCAACATTGTACTGAACAAAAAAACAACTAATTTGAATAATGATCAAGAATGTCATAATAAAGAGCAGCTAATTTGCTTACAACCAACGACACTGCAGACCAATTGGAGTGATGCTAGCTTAGTTGAGGTTTGGAGTTTAATCAGGTAGTAAAACCCTATGTGATGTTTTAAAAAAAAAACAGGAAACTCTTTAGCCCCTTTACAATGTAATTAGCTCCGGTGGTTTAACTGAAGGTTCACTTAATCTCTATGCCAAATGTGTTGTTTCCCGCATGTTTGCTTAGATTTTTACAAGAAAAGTATTAAAGGACGATAAAGAGATTTCTGCTTGTCACAAATTCTGGCATTTGAAACGAAAACAAGAGCTAGCTCCGCCTCCCTTTCCTTCCAGTGCTCCTCGAGAAAACATTTCCCACTCTGAACTCCCCCAAGCCACCTTTTTCCACCTTCATGTAACCAAACACGAACCCTCCCGCTTGTTGGTGATTGGCTGGAGTACTGTTATATTTTTGGGGGCAGGCTGCCCCCACTCTGTTGTTTGAACTGACTCTAAAAGGTCAAGTCTCAAGTCAACCCTGAAGCTGATTTCCAGTTTGTAGCTTCTCACTCGGCAGTTTGCAGAGGGGTTACTGTGCAAATCTGAAGTCAACTTCAGCTTTGTGCGTTTTCGTTTCCAGTCAAGTTAACTGCTAATCAGCTGAACCCCTTCCTCTTGTCACATTTTAGGTACAGGTAGCACTGTGTTAAAGCACCAATAACTTAGCCACATGCTAACTGGCATTGTAATAGTTTTGCTTCTTTCTTACATGTGTTACGGCAACTTAAAATATTTGAGTTGGGTTTGTAGACAGACTGTTTACATTCAAAATATCTTTATTTCAGGACCATGGACAGTGCTATTTTACGTAATGCTTTTTAAGTTGAACTAATAATAAACATACAGACTTCTTTGCTCGGTTTAAGTGTTGTTCACATTATGTTTAGTGGGCTGATGGGTAATATACAGTATATAAATCCACACGTATCTTGGTTATATTTGGGCCATACAGTATATCTAGCTTTTACTTTTTTGAGTTGCATTGCTGATGCAAGACCATGCAACAGTGTTCTACTAACAGTCCTTGAATACAGTTTGAGTCTTTGGTAATTGATAAACCAATTTAGTGTCCAGAATGTTTAGTAGATGTGTGGCTTTTGTAAACAATTTCTAGTATTTCCTGAAGATGACTGTGGAGCCAAACAAAAAACTCTAAATCTGTGTTCACATTCACTTTTCACGTTGGAATTTATAGACTTGGAACTGAATGGAGATGAAAACATTTAGAACTTACCTAATAGTGCACATCAACATACCCAAGGTCTCTTGTAAATAGGCTTCTGCAGTCAAATGCATAAGAATAGAAATCTGCCTGAGACCTCTGCACCAGTGCTTGGGGAGCATTGTGGACCTGTGGGAACACAGTCTACATCTAGAGTGAAGATCGAGGCGCTGGACTCCCAGCTACAGAAGTTATGGTAAATAGCTTTAAAAAAATAATGAAGGTACAAACATGAAGGACTTCAGGAGTTGTCTTTCTTCTCCATTCTCAAGTCTTGTTTTTTTTTTATTCTTGTAAAAATGTAAAAAAAAATGTACCCTTTTTATCATCAGAGTTGAATTCTGCTTCCCTTACTGAATTAAGAATAGCTTGATTTCACAATCAGTGCTGCTAATATCATCCAGTGGTATTCCAACTATTATAGATTCAACAATGTGGGCAAAATCACCCGAGCTGAGATTTTTTAGTGTGTGGTTTCTGTACATAAAGTCCTAAAGCCACAGACCTTCAGCACTTACAGATGGTGACATGGCTCACTTCGCCTAAGCTGCAATGTAACAGGAGAAATAAAATGCACCACAGTCTGTTTCAGTCTCTCTGCTGCTAGAGATGAAGAAAAAAAAATCTCAGACATCTTTTATTTTTAGGTTAACATTTTCAAGGTGGCCATTTTCCAGTCATTTCAGACACAATCTGACAGTTTGAAATAATTCCAATGAGGTTTCTTAAACATACTTCCTTGAAACCTCAGTTAAATGCCATGAAGTTAAGTGAGGGATTTATAAAGGACTTTTGAAAACACAACCATGGTGCAGACACAATCACACACATCCACAAACTAAAACTGTTATAAACATGAAAAATCCATTAAATTAAATACTTTTCCCTGTACATGTAGACGTTCTTCACTTATACAACATTTTTTGTTAACCCTATGTAGGTTGTACAAGTCTGTTTAAAGTGTGTTTCCTTCTTATTCACACAGATGCTCATACAGAACTGCCTTTTATGTGGTAAAACTTCATTACTCTTTACATTTGATGAATTTGTATTTGCAAACGATGAAAAAAGTTTTTATTTGTTTGTTTAAAGTAAATTGTGTTGTCCGTCACCAATATTTATCTCCATAAACACCACCTACTATGGCTAAATACACACAATAAGGAGAAAATACTTAAAGTGGACACCATGAATTTCCCCTCGGGGATTAATAAATAAAGTAATTCTGATGTTGTCATTTATTTTTTTTGCCTATTTTTGTTTTATATAAAAAAAAAGGTACATTGGTACCACAACAACAAAGATTACTCACTAATGTTTCCGTTTAAGATAGCTGTGAAAAAATATCTGTCCTTAAAACCAAATACACATATCTCCCAACAAATCATGGAAAACAAAAGCAAAACAGTCATCAGTTATCACTCCTTCATAGGTGCACCAATGAAAAAAACCCATATAAATTTGCACACACACACACACACACACACATCATGACACCTGATCAGAAGTTGTTCTCATTGACTGTAAAATCCAGAGCTGTTGCAAAGCGGTGGGACAAAACTGCCAAAGCCAACAGCAGAGCCAATGGCCAGCTGTCAGTCAACCACGTTGAATGACATCTGGGCATCTGATTGGTCAGGCTGTAAATATATTTATTTCTGCTTCAAACTTGCCACTTTTAATATGGGGCTGAATGGGGATTTGCTCAGTTTTGGAGCCAGCACCTAGTGGTCAGTCGAGGAACTGAAACACACTTCCTGGATGAGCATCAACCTGGAAGTAGGATGGTTGCTACTTGGTTGTTCTTCTGATGAATGTCCGCAGTTACTTTTGTCTATGGTAGAATCTGAGCAATAAGGTAATCCCCACCTTATGATGGAGTTAGTTCAAGTCCTGAATAAATTCTTGCATCTAGATCAGAAGACTTGGATACACCATGTTAATTTATCATAAAAAAATTTTTTTGTTTATGATGACTTTTAGTAATTTGTTGCTAACCCTAACTCTCACCAACACAATGAATTAGAAGAAAAACACAAACATGTCGCCCTTAAACCTCTGATTGTACAGTTGCTAAATCTTTAAATCAAAACAACTCTTTTTACATTGATGTATTCAGGATAACAACTCTCTTGTTCAGTCTGTCATGTTTTTCCCCCAAGATGAGGGAGTTGTTTATGATGTTTATGACCATCGTTTCCACCTGACATTTGGATTACTTGACTGTCTGATGTTTGGAATTGGGCAGTAAAGTGTGGTAGGTTTCTTTTATTTCTTTTCTCCAACCACCTAAAAGCTTAGGATATAAATGACAATGAGCGCCAAGTGCGGACTATAAAACAACACAGTTAGATAATGGCTATACAAGTGTTTCCATTCTTTTTCTTCTTCTTTCTTTGTAAAATAAACATGTCATCCTTACCTATTGCACCTGACAGCGTAATAGTTTCATTGTGAGAAAATGGTTCTGCACATAACAGAGTCCTAACTGTCACATGTCTGTGATATTGAGCTGAATTGCAAACACTTTTGGAAAACAGGAAATGCTTTAGATTGCGAGCGCTGTAGGAGGAACTCTGCAAGCTTTCGTGGTTGGTGTGAATGCTAATGTGCAATCTTTGAGAAAAGAAAACGTCACAGCTCAGCTTTACTGCAGGTGGGCCAGACAGGATTCATTTCTAAGGGAAGCAAAGACAAGATGATTGCATTTGTGGTGCAGGTACAAACAAATTCTGTGCTTTGAAAACACAATACTCCCATTGAGTTTTATTACTATGCAGGAATGCATGGGGCATTATATAGCCTTAAGTCAAAGTTGCCTCACTATATTCACCTGTTTTTCTTTTTACATAGGAAAGGAGAATTTGCATACAGTATCGCGCCTCAATTTTGAAGGCTATTGTCTTAAAACAAACAAAAGGCAAAATGGTTCCCTCTTCGCCTTTGCTGCTATTTCTTATAATGATGACTCTTTACTCCAGTGTGTCCTACCAAGTCCATCAAGAATTTAACCTTTTTCTTCTGGATCTGTTTCTATGACAACTCAAGCCCCTGCTGCAACTTTTCAGCGTGATGAACACAGAAGCCAGAAAATGGATTTGATTGATCTTCTTTCTCTCCGTGGGACTGATGAAGACTGATAGGGACATTTAGGACAACTGGCAAAGATAAAAAAAAAAAAAAAAAGGTGATAATTTTGCAAGAAGAGCAAAAACATGAGGTGTAGGAAAATAGTTTGGACCAGTGAGTCATGACTGGATTTCATAAGATTCAACGTTGTGTTGAATGTAAATGAAGACACTGGTGTTTTTTGCGAACCCATATCAAAGTTAATCTCTGGAGCAAAAGTGGAGGGGTTTGGTGTAAACAGGTAATGTCTTTTAAGCTAAGGCACTTAAAAGAAAAAATAAAACAAAAGCTTGTACAGGGTGGTTTGGAGCCTTTCCATGTTATGAAAACATAATTGTATTATAGCCTCTAGGAGGTATATGAGGCTCTGGCTGCAAGGAGAGAAACATTGAGTTTTTCTCTGCTTCCCTGCCTTATTGCATCTGACAGGACAGTAACAGCATATTTCAATTCTGTCTCCAGTTCAAATTGGGAAATATAAGAAATTGCTTTGCCATTGACCCTTAGGGCTCAGTGTCTCTTTGTCTTAAATCACATAAGATTACGTTGTCCAGGGAGGGGCTGCTTTTGTAATCCAGGTCCTGAAAATTCGAGCGTCATGTGTGGATGTGTGGCATGATGATGATGACGACGTGGCACAGTCAGTTGGAGCCTCTTGCCAATCACCAGAGTGGAGCGAAATTAATCACTCTCTGGGCTGTCAGTTTGCGTCGAACAGGAGACATTTATCTTTGAACCCATGTCAGTAATTTGGCAATAAAGGTTCCTTTGATTAATTCCCTGCCTGAATCTTTGCCAGGAGAGCAGGGGGTCACAGACAGTGACAGATTGATGACGCTTGTATCCTGTAATTCTGTGGCCCCTCAAACTTTACAATGATTAGGCCTGTGTACAAAAGACATCACAGATAAATGGTGCACTCCTAAACTACGCCTACAATGATATACTGAAAATGAATGACTGCTTGCATATAGATCTACAATGACAAGAAAAAGTATATGAACCTGTTGGAATTTACTTGTCCGATCTTCATCTAAGTCACAGTAATTCACGAAACACGCCGCACTTAAGTTGATATCACAAACAGTTATAAGTTATTGCGTCATTATTTATATCTTCAGAGATCCATCGTCCAGGGTTTGCAGCTGTGCGCAGGAAGGATCTCCTATAGTGGTGTGATGAAGCGGATCTGACACAGTCGCTTTATCACTGTGTTGTGTAGAGGATGTTCGGGGTTGTCCATGATGTTTTTCCATTTTTATGAAGTATCTTCCTTTGCACAATCAGCTCTAGAAGCTCCAGAACAGTCCTTCAGACATCATTCAAAAGTAAGGGACAGTAATTCAGTAATTCTGGATCAGAATTTTTGATATTTGTCTTCAGAACTGCTTCAGTTCAGACAGCTGGAGGATGTCTTGTATGAACATTCCACGGCATCTCTGTGGGGTCAGGGTCTGGGCTCTGACTGGGCCACTACATCTGATGACAAGTGATGAGAAGTGGTTTGGGCCACGAAGGCAGTAAAGCATGTCTAAATCATGGCCTCCTACTATCATGCTTCACTGTTGACAGGTGACTGTTTTATGTTCCACTGTTTGTACTGTACTAAATTATCTCCATTTATGGACAGTTTGCCTAACTGGTGAATGTCTAAAAACTTTGAGATAACTATCCAGCTATTAACTTTGTCTTCTTCAGGTTTGGGTTTGGGGAGCAGCAGATTAGTGAGGCCCACACCTAACTCTCCCTGGACACCTCTTCCAGCTCTTCTAGGGGACTACCAAGGGGTTGACGCCGGTTGAGGGGTTGAGAGTAATCTCTCCAGTATGCCCCAGGGCTGCCCTGGGGCCACCTACTGGTTTAACATGCCCACAACACATCCCCAGGGAGGTGTCGAAGCAGGTGCCTGAACTCCAGCTGCGGGTTCACTTACTTATTTTCCTCCAGCAATCTGAATGTTTAATAGATGTACTCAGGAAGGACACGAGAAATTATGATTTCCCTAAAAATGTATTCAGTTTAAGTGCATTGCGTGTGTTTCAGGATTTAACATATTAAAGCGTCCTTGGGTGTGATGCTGAACCCTCCGTAGCACCCCAACGTATTCCTCCAGCCCTCTTTCACACAAAAACCTTGAATACGTTTATTTATGCAAATGCACAAAAATCAGGAGAGTCACTGTGGTTGTAAATGGAAATGACAACATATCCCTAGGCTGACACAGTAATTAGGTAGTTGTTGTTATAATGTATGCAGACAGATAAAGACCTAGAACGCTGATGTACTGGAAAACTGAAACTTGACATGCATCTGTGTAGGAAACAGACTCAATCATATTCCTGATCTTCTGTGGAAGAAATGGATGCCTTATACCCTGGAACAGAGGTTCAAGGAAGCATCTAAACTGCTACCAGCAACTAGTCTAAAAGTCAGGATCTGTGATGGTATGTGCGGTATTGTACCAGTAGCCTTGGAAATGGTCATCTAAGGCAGTGGTTCTCAACCTGTTTTCAGTGATGTACCCCTGTGAAATATTTTTTCAGCCAAGTACCCCCCTAACCAGCGAAAAAGCATTTTTGGTTGTAAACAGAGCACTGTGCCATCAGTGACTGATTTGTTAATCTTTGGAACTGATAAACATGTACAACATTCAAACATTTGAAAAAAACCCTATTTCGAAAATTTTAAATGTTAATAATACATAACTAAATGTATTGCAAATATATTTATTGTCACTAAAATGTAGTGATTCAAACTAATTTAGTGAAAATAGTGACCATATAACCATTTAAAACCATAAGATTAGCCATTTAAAATTCCTTAAATGTGCAAAACACTGCTCATTTGTAATGGTCTCTCTTGAGCTATTTGGAAATAAAAAGATATAACTAGAAAGAAATAATTAACTTAATTATAGATAAAGGTTTGTGCACATAAAAATAATTCTCAACATAAAGTGTCCTATTTTGGGATCACAGTAAAGATCTGTTCTCAAAAAGAAATCATTAACTTAACTAACTGCTAAAAACAAATATTATAAATCTTAAAATATCTTTTTAAGAATCAAAAACCACTTGTCCCTCCACGTTTTCAAAAGAATTGCTGCTATGCTTCAACCATGATTCCATCGTTGATCCAAGTGATTGACAGGTGATTCCAGGCAGGATATGGCAGGTTGGGTCGAACCATCCTGGTATGGGGGGGGGGGGACTCTGGAGTTTTAGGATAATGAAACTGAATAGCCTACTGAGAA
>JBAMYA010106727.1:0-19775 GCA_037176975.1 Arrhamphus sclerolepis | reverse complement strand
CCCCCCCCCCCCCCCCCCCCCCCCCCCCCCCCCCCCCCCCCCCCCCCCCCCCCCCCCCCCCCCCCCCCTATCTGTGTGTGTGTGTGTGTGTGTGTTGGTTTATTTGGTATCCTAGTAACCACTGACTCCACAATGTAAACACACTTTTACCATTAGTCAGAATCAGTGGAAGCTGGATGAATTCTGGATTTGAAACACAAAATGCTGAGATCAAATAACCTTCAAAAATAATGCAAACTTCAGAAGTGCAAAAGTAGAATGTAATGAAACTTAGCACAAAAGCTAAGGAAGAGTGTTTACTAGATTATTTCTTTGTTACAACAACGCCTCATAGCAATAAATCTTATACTGCTGGAGAGTCTGATAATTTCCCTTTTAGGAGCTATCCAAGTACAGCCAAAAAAAAAAAAAACTGGACGCAAGCTGCACAGGCTCGATGCAGATGAGTCAAATGTGGCATGTTGAATCTTGAAGCAGCTGACCAGTGTAGAAGGATCCATGCTCACTGGTAAAGCAAATATAAACTGGCAGAGCATATTTGCCAAATCTTTCACGGGCACGGCCCACATACTCAGCTCTGCTGCTCAACCCACAAATGCATGTTCCTTACAAGAGTGGAACCATTTAAAAGGAAAATAATCAGGCTTTCTAACTGTTTAAGATTTATTGCCAAGTATTGTTACAACAAAGAAATAATCCAAACATAAATTTAGTTTAGTCACAACTCTATAATTGTTTGAGGTGGATCTGAAATTCTAGGCTTAATTTAATTTAACTGAATAAGAACGACATCTACATCGCTGAAAAGAACGCATTTCTTTCTTATAGAAGAATGAACATAAAGATTCCAAGATCCTTTTGGTCACTACTTGGTTTATCACCACTGGTAAGGGCTTGTCTGGAACACAGACTGACCAGTAAACGTAGAGTCTTGCCTCCACACTTTCCTGGAAAAAGTTATTAAATAAAAATGTGAACCCTATATTAACACAGAATTAAACCATTGTGCTTTAAATAACTTTAGATTGGCCAGTAGGCATCACACTTTGAACCAATTATAGCCATTTTAGCTGAGAAATGCACAGAACCCAGAAATGTAAACAGATTTATAGAATTTTAATGTCTGTGCGACGTTTTTCACCCTTGTGAATTTTTTTTTTTTTCCTTTTTATCTTATTTTTAATTTGACCTCCGCTTCATCCACTCAAGTGGAGTGGTCACTACTGGTCAGAATCCCGTCCCCCACAATGGCTCTCAACAAAGCCCAAGACCAATGAAGTCCGTCTCCATGGAAATGGATTTTCCAACAAAGTCTCTTCTCCACCATCTCCTCACATTTATTTATAGTACAGCAGACCCCTAGCTAGCTGGCAGAGGATGAGCTAGTGTATAGTGAGGATGAAATGTCCACTTCTTTGTGCTGCCTGTCTTTTTACTCACAGCTTCCCTTCAAATCAAAGGCTTCACAAAAACAGCTGACTAACAATCCCCAGTCTCAGCGTGTTGCCAAGTTGTGAGAAGCTCGTGTGCGAGACTGAGGGTGATGCAAGGCCAGCAGAGTGCGCACAAATATGCAGACAGCGGGGTCATCACTGACCTTCTCTGACAGAGAGTTGTGGACCTTGCTGTGTGTTGCTTCTTGTGCTCTGTGTGGAATACAGATGAGAAAACCGCAGGCGTTGTCGAGGTTGGCTGCATCTTTGGTCTCCATGAAGGCAAGTGTTAAAAAGGTACACAGCTTCAGCAGAGAATCTAATATGTTCCATTTTCCTCAGAGCTCTTCCTTACAATAAAGAGAGGACTGGCCCGGCCGTAGCACACCTGCAGAGCAGCCTTGTCTCATTAAGTGAGCAGCAGACAGATCTCTGCCTCTGTTCCTGCAAACACTTCAGAACTCAAGGGAAAGGTCCTCCCCAATCGAGCTGGTAGTGTCAATTAGCATTTGCTTACACAAGTGTCATGCTTCTTAACACCAAAGAGCACTTGCACCATAAATAAGAGCCGCAATACAAACAGTATTGCAGTAAGTCAGTGACCAAGAACAACTGCTGCTGTCCAGTTTCATTAACAAACACACCAACTCTCATTGACCATGAATGAGACAACAAGGCTGCCGTTTAATTCAAATGACACTGACGCTGTGGGGATGCCACTGCTAGTATTGATTATCTCCTTTGTTAGCTTTATACTCCCTTGACTTCTAATGTTTTTTTCACCTGAATATAATTTTAAAAAAAACATCAGAGTGCTCATCAACACAGGATCACAGAAGCAGAGCCAATGTCATCCTGCCAAAGGCTGCTGTGGTACAACCCCAAATGCTAGCAGCCAAGTTAGAGCCTTTTCCACTAGTACCTACTCGGCTCGACTCGACTCACCTCGGCCTCAGTCGTTTGCCATTACAGTTCAGTACCACCTCAATGTGGGTGGGGCCTTCAGGACAAGGCGATGATGTCTTTATATGCGACAACTCTGGCCCAATATACCTTCCCCACACTGGGGGAGGTATATTGGGCCTTCACGGGATCATAATGCAAAAATGAAGAGTGGAGGCAGAATGAAGACAGGGACTCCAGCATGTCTTTGAATCGCCGTGACTCAAGTCCTGAAGACGATTCCATAAAGCGAGGACACGGGGTTCTGGAATAAACCGTGAATATGCACCATAAAGTCAAGTCAAGACAGTAAAATACAAACGTTTGCGTGGCAATCAATTTTCCAGCTGTTTGGCAAAGATGTCTGGTTGTGAACCAGTATGACTTCTTAATGTTAGCATTAAATGTACTTTTTTTCTTTTAAATCCAGTCAAGTTTTTAATCATTATAACCTGATGCAACAGACATACATTCTTACATTTCATGGCCAGAGTGATTCAGAAGCCAAACCAGCACTTAAGGTGATCGATATTATTTAAACAATTTCCTTTTTTATTTCTTTTTAAGAGAGAGGAGAGACAGAATGGGAGATTTAAAAAAAAAAAAAGTTTTAAGGTGACAGCTTCAGGTTTTCCAGGTTTATTTTACCCCGTACAGACAAACATATGCATGTGCTCCAGTTATGCAGTCACAAAGATTTAAATTGGATGACAACAATGATAATTTGTCTCCTAAATGTAAGAAAAATTGACAGAAGCCTTTCCCAGAAGCTTTTGATGGGAATTTGCGGTCAAAACTCCCCATTCACATAAAAATATATGATACCATTAAAATGACTAGTTGATTTAAATCAGACTCCAATGTGCTAAGACAGCAAAATAAAATATATTCCACCTCTTCCCATGCGAGTACAACCTCTATTCAGCTCCGTGGATCACGCATGTTTATTCCGATGTGTCTCCAGTCATTGATCCACTTGTGCTCATACACAAGTTAATTAAAAGAGACCAGGCTCAGAGCTCACGCTCCTGATTTATTTGAAACTGGCAATTAAGTTGTCCAATTCAGACAATATTCCTTTCGCGAGGAGAACAGCTAGAATCAGTCCTGGCAAAGGGCCAAAAGAAATATGTGAATGCATTTTCAAACATCCCACCTGAAAAATGTGAGCTGAGATTAAGGTCGAGCTGTTTGTGGCCTTTGAAAAGCATATCTGGCTTGTCTCATGGGTCTAGCTAATCATTACAAACAATACGAGGGGACTTCAGGGTGTGGAGTCCATTGTTTGACAGAGGTATGCATCTTTCTTAGTTTTCTCCATAGTGAACACACTGTTTGTGTGTTTGTATCTACCATGACACCAATGCAATCTGGGTAATTACAATGCAAACAGACCAGACACCAGGCTGAACACAGAGTCTTGCGTCCTGGGGATCATTGACTCGGTGGATGTGCTCCGAGTCTGATCAATCTCAGTTAAACCGCGCTTCTTGACTTCTGGTTGTGTAATGAGGCATTCATGAGCATCCCTCACAAAATACAGACAGCTCATTTCTGGCAGAGAGCAGGCTGACGTTGTGCAAGCAGCAAGGGACAAAATACATATAGTCAGGTGTTAAAAGTCAGCATAATTGGATTTAGAAGCACCAAGAGAAGAAGAAGAAAAAAAAAAAAAAGTACTGAGGACCAGGTACCAGGACAGAAAAACAGAACTGGAATGAGAAGTACAGAGAAAGCGGTGGGTCAAGTGTGGTTATGTAAACATAATTTACAAGATCAAATACACTGTTGCAATGTTCTTTTTTTTTTTTTCTGCTTCTTCCGTTTTAACATGTGTTAAGGAGATGTGTCAAATCTGCATATTTTGTAAATCTCTTCTTGCCAGAAAGTGTGAAACAGCAGCAACACTGTTCCAAGTTTAAAAAGGCCCATTGTGACAGCTGGCGCTTATGCGCCGACTACCAGGAGAAAGAGCAAAGTGAGTCATCACTAAAAAGAAATCAGCAGCCTGCTCGGTACCATGTCATCACAGTGACCCAGTTTGTTTTGTTTGGTTTGACACAAACTCTTACTCCACAATGACCTCGACAGAAAGATGATATCGCAGTTCCCTGCATATCCTGTTTAACCACATCTGGCAAAGCTCTCATTTTCCTGGTAAACCAACATGTGTACGTGTCACCACACAGGTCAACTCAGTAACGCATGCAGATTTACCTGCAGCAGGACTGACTCCACTACACGCACCCCTATTAGAGATCAACCGGCTTCATCGCAGGAGACATTGGCCCTGGGTCTCAAGTCACCCTCACAAGAAGGTGTAACGAACTTGAAAATGTCAAGCGCTGCTTCCATTAACCCGGTGAATCGATCCAACGGGAACAGAGGGAATACTTATAAGCTGTAAATGTATAAAATTGTGTGTGGGTGGGGTTAGGGTTAGTAGAGGGATCAGATTCCCCGCTGTCAAAGAAAAATGTTCAGGAATCCATGTGCTGAAGCAGGCATCACACATTTGGTTAAACTACAACCTAATTGGGCAGAAACGTGTGCTGAATACAAAGCAGCATACCACCAATTCCTGCGAGGCGGCTTCTAAAACACTTGGATGCATACTTCATTAAATTACTGTGTGAACACTTAAATCACTTGTCATCTGTCTAACATATGCTACATGTCAGACTTTTTAAATGCAAACGTCTATAGAGATCAGGTACTTTTAGGTGTGAAGTTTTACTGAAGCAAGATAATGGTCTTTGTGGCTTAAAGTCCAAGTTTGAAATGAAGAATGTTTAGTTAGAGCAATGATTTTTTTTTTTTTATTTGCACTAGAATCGAGAAAGTTGCAACAGAAACAGTTTCTCCTGAATAAAAGAGGTGAACGTGAAGGCGAGGGAACCCTCACATCCCTGTACGCCCCCTGTGCAATCACCACCAAATTACTCCGTTAAAATAGGCCTCATTCATGCGTAATGTTTCCAATTCCAATTAAGGGCTGCCTCACTGTTGACAGCCAAACCAGGTTCATCTCTCCAGCTGCCTTTCTTACGGGGACAGGTTTCCTCTTGCTGCTCTGGCACAGATATGACAGTTTTCTGCTTTTATCCGTCATTTCTGGATCTGCAAGTGTCGGTATCCCATGGTGACTCAATTCAATAAAGCGAAAAAGAAATGTGGACAAGTAGGAGCATGGTGGGAGTGGATGGCACAAATGCCGTTCAGAGACTGGAAATCTGTCACGGAACTGATGTGACAAAACTGCACAAATAGTATTTAACACAATAACTACATCAAATCTGAAACTATACCAACAACTCAAGGAATGTTTAAACTGTAATGATACATGCACACAAGAGAGGGAAGGGCTAATCTGTAAGTAAATGATCAGACGGGGAAGGCGTGGAGCTAGTAGTTGGAAACTTTTGCTAATGATCAACATGATCATGACAGAGAGGCAATTTAGACCGCTTGCATCTTAAATTCAACAGATTAATTGTTAAGAGTTCACATTTCATGATAATCCACCAGTAATGCTAACTGTCAAATCTGACAAAGGTTGCTGCAACAGCCTAACAACCGACACAAGTGTCCAATTCACGCTTAAAGGGTGGATGTGGAAATAGTGATGGAAACTCTGAGTTTCTTTTAAGTGGGTGGAAAAAAAACAAAAGTAAGTAAATCAGGAAAATGTTCGAATCAGGCCAAAATTACTGAAGCAGGTCTTCCTCCAACTGCACTGCAAACTATTTTTTTAAGCTAAACTGTGATCAGCCACTGTCTGTGTCTCCTTACTTGGCCAATATCGATCATACTCTGCTGCTTGTATTATTTCACATGAACCTGTATAAACAAGGGTAAAAACAATCAATACTTTCTGAAGGAGAGGTCAGCCGCACCTCTCTCTTACTAATTAGCTGCATGCTCAAGAGTCTTGATATTTTGCAGGGCAAAGTTTTATTGAACTCTGAGGGAAGCAGAGTTGCATCAATCCAGTCACAGGATGGAAATGTACATGAGGGAAGTTCGATATTACAGACATACATTGTAAACTAAATTTGCTCTTAGCGCATTGCTGAGTAGCGGCAGTGCCAATATTGTTCTCAATTGTAATTTGCCAATTTATGTGCTCAGGATGTCCTTAAAAGTAATCCCTAACAGTGCTATTTCCCAAAAGTATGTACAGACAGTGCATTTCTTGCACAAGTGCAGCATAAATTAAGTAGAAGTGCTTGTTATCAACATGACAGCATAACAACTCAGTCAGGATGTGCTTTGATGCAACTGTCACGTTGTTATTTTATTAAAGGTTTGTACCAAGCTGACCTCCACACATGCCAACTCCTCTGAGTTTTATGTACATTTCTCATTAAGACCCAGGGTTCCTGCAGATTTGTCACAGTAATGAATTCAGCCTCATATCTAATGGCATGAAAGGCCAGGCATCTGATGACCTTCAGGTCCGAGCAGCCGCCTGACCTGCCCTCCTAACGGAGGATGCCAGCAGCCCCGTGTCCCAGATGAGAGGGTGTAACCAAGTGTTGCTTCTATCCATCATTACATTACACACAGTGGCCTCATTTGATGTCCTTTTTCAGACTTGACTGGAGACACGCTGGGCCGCACAGAAACATGGAAAACCGCTAATTAGTCTGTGCCAACAGCGGAGGTTCACTAATCATTTACCACTTCAAGGGTGAAATTCCTTCCAAAGCTCTAATGAGGACTTTGCCCATTGCTAGTCTCATCCATTACAATGCAGCAGCATCGCCATAATAACCAGATAACAGAAGCGCATGGCCCTTCAGTCCAGAGATGAAACATTAAAGTAATCCCCATCATGCATATAGAGGGTACAGCCACACACGCTCAATACAGAACAATTTCCTTTAGTGTCTATGCTGTACCATTTCACCCACCAGGACAATCCTCTTTCACTGCAGGGCAAACATCTGCTGAGCGTGAGAAAGGTTATGGTGCTGAGCAGGTGTGCTAATGTGATGGACTGAGACAGAGGAGGAAAATTAGAAGCAAAAAGCACAGGACAAGCCAGTGACAATAAGCTGGCTGAAATGTTAGCAAAGAGATAAATAAATGTGCAGAAGCATCATTATTATATCAATGTACTTTAGAATTTTTTTTTTCTCATTAAATGTATTTTCTTTTAGAACATCAGTAATAATATCTTCATTACAATCACACAGTGCAGGAACAACGTAAAGACATACTGAAACTGTTTCCTGCAGCTTTATGTTCGTGATACTCATCTAACCACAAACCATTCACACCTTCTGCATTTGAGGCTTCTGCTCAACCTCATCACAGAACTTCCAATCTGATAGAACGCTATAAATGTCAGTAAACTGTGCTTTCATGACACCATCAGTTGCATGGGTTGTCACACGCCATCCAAAACCACATGCAGATATGTCAACGTATATCACCCAAGAAAATTTTGTCGTGCGCCACCACAGCAACAACTTCATCACTGTACTGAGAGGACAACACACACACACACACAGTAGTTTCAGTTAACTTCTAAATAATTCCTGAATAAAATGGCTGAATTTCATTTCATCTGTCTCCTCAACCTCATGTGACAACGGCTCAATAATGAACACCACACTTATGGGCAAATGTATATTTGCCTTTGCAGTGGTGGTTGACAATGAAATCAGTGTCCTAATTACACTGTTTGACAAAATGCTAGTGCCTGCAGACAAAACACAATGTGCTTGACTTAAATCTACCTCACTTTACCTCTTACACCAATGCTGTAAAAACAGTGTCCATTTTTAGGAAACGTCACCCAATACAAACAACATGAGCATCATAAATTATGGCAAATCGTAGCTTTTACTGGGTACTAAAGCCCCTCCACGGTGGTGAAAATGCAATCATTCTGTCGCAGGACACCGGTCTAACTAAGATATGTTGGCTCTAAAGAAGAGCCGACTCTCATGCCTGTCTTGCAGCACAAGATTGGTCATTGTTTCCCATTTCCTGCTCATTGCTCTGCAACTGGCCACCTAAAACCAATCCAAATACTGAAGAGTGGGCAATCCACAGGGGGCTCAGCTCACTTCTCCAATATTTTCACAGGCCTGGATTCAAGCTGAACTACATTTCCAGTAATCTTGTCAAATGGAATGGTTTTAACCAAACGCATCTACAAATCTTTATCTTTTTAAAAGCCATAATCTCTGTAATATTTGTACCATATGAAATAGACTGCATCTCATTCTGGCATGCCACTTCAGGCTCTTAATCATATAGGCTCCGTTTCACCCAGGGCAGTTGATACACTATACTAATGTGGAAACTGTAAGCTTCTAATGACCAGTGGCAAGAACACAACATTGTATATGGACTGAACGGAATATTCGTTCAGCAAATCAATCCCTTTCTAACTACTAAAGACTTGAATTCCACCTAATCGCTTTGCCTGCAAGGAATCTCAGATCAGTTTTTGCACCCATTAAAAGGAAACTGTCTCCATGCACACTGACGCTCCCCTGCGAACAAACACCAGCTAAACTCAGTAAAGATTAGAAAGATTCATCCCCAGCAAAAGAGTGACCAGACAGTATATAAGACGTGAGACAGGAATTCTCATCGTTATAAACATCTTACAGAAAAGCCACAAAATCCATCTTGACCTGAACTCCAATCAATATTTTCCATCCATGGCAAGGTCAAACATCTGTCAATCACCTGATTCCAAAATATCTAACATCACATTCCATCACCATATCATTTTAAAATGTTTTGCCTCTTATATACTTCACCCATTTCTGGGTCAGTCGTAAACATATGAGATTAGAAATGGAGTCAGAAATCACTTTTTCCGTCAAGGATAAAGCACTTTAAAAGAAACTGTCTGCATGGACAAGTTTATCAATCACTCGGCTATCTTTGCACTTCTAGCACAGCCACAGTCTTACAGTCACTCTCTTATCGCACTAATCCGGATGACTTGAGCACCGAGTCCACCGAAGGCAGCAGAACTAAATTAGTTTACTCCTACACTGATTGGATTAAAACCGAAAAGTGGGCCGGGACCCCATGACTCCAAAAGCTACAGCCACCAGATCCTCAGTTTTAATGAACAGCCCGGCTTAAACGGAAACGTATAACTAAAATTTATCAAATGATTTCTTCAGTTCTTAAGTTTGTTTGTTTTTTTTTCTGAATAAAACTTTGATTTTGCATGCAGTATGCGGAAATGTTGACTCAATTAGCTAATTCACCGAGACACAGTTATTTACGATCACTTTACAAGTCTTTTTGCTCACAGTGACTCATCTCCCCTGACAGATGTCAGGACAGCGTATTTCATATGACAGCTGACTCACTAATAATCTAGTTCAGGTTACATGTGGGCCTCTGGAGACCACCATCTGCTCTACATCCCTGACCCATCGTGACAAAACTGGCATGGGTCTGCTCACCAGTGGAAAATTGGTTGACTTTTGGCTTCTATAACCACTGCAGCTTCATGAACAGCAGCGTGGAAACAGAACGTCCACACTGCGGTGAAAGGTTTGGCTGTCACAGAGTGACGGGGCTCCGTTGGGAGCTGCCACGGCAACACTTCAATGGATAAAGACACAGTGAGACAGTAAGAACAGTACAACCTGAGGAGACTGACATACAATAAGAACTTCTAAGGGCCAATAGTCACAAAACACAGCTGAGCTGCAAGTAGCCCTTTTACAGTCACTGAAGGTTGAAATATTACCTCAGCATGGACTTGAGTTAAAAAAAGAAAGCACACAAAAAAGAAAGAAGATGAAAAATGCTACGTCATTACAAATGAGTGGAAAAGGAGAAGAAAAGCATGAGTTGCACCACAGAAAACGACAACACAGAGCCACTATGAAGCTTCTTTTTTTTTTTGTAAGTCCTGGGTTGCAGTGACTTCCTCATACTTTCATGTTCAAGTCCATTCTGTGTTTCACCTTCGACCTCAAGCAGCTGCTGCAAAAGCTTCACAGTTTTAGCTGAGAGGAAAGGGTCACAAACACACTGCAGTGGCAGTTTTAACACATTTACCTTCCCTCAATAGTGAGCAATAGCAATAGTTTAAGGGTGGAACTATTGCTCCACAGTGGCCAAGCAAAGGACCTGCATCAGCTTACAGGAAAACCCAGGATCTCCCTGCTGAAACGGGGAAACACCCAGGGAGGAAAAAAAAAAAAAAAAACAACAGCAGGCTGGCTGGGAGAGTCTGACATCACCCCAGCACGAGCCTCCATCTTCATGTGGTGTCTCATACGTGTGCATGCATAAACTGAGAGAGGAACTCTGACAACCCTCCTCCCCTTACTCTCTCTCTCACAGACACACACAGATGTGTAGTTTTCCTCCCCAGCACTGGACAGATATTCATTATTCTGACTTTCTGCTGCACCGCCACACAGACGCTGCAGTTCACGCGACCACGTACCCTCAGTCAGAGCCGCGGACTCTCAACCAAACGTCCAAGCATCTCTGGCGGCGGCAGCGTATCAAATAAATAAATAAGAACACCGATTCCTGGCTATCCCACTGCAGATACCCTGTTTAAAATAAATAAATAAATACAATCTTAAACGAGATCCCATTCACATTGATAAACATCACGCAGTGTCTCAGAAATCTCCACGGTGAATGCGAAGGGCGAGGAGGAGGAAATCATGAGTGGAGCGGGTTTATGGGGAGAGTGAGGCGGCTAGTTACTGTAAACGGCGGGGCAGCGCCACCGGGCTTCACTAAGTGCTCCAAAAAAAAAAACTGCATTGTCTCCGCCAAAGCCCCAACGACAAAAATAAAATAAAATAAAATCACATAACCGCGCCAAAGCCAGTCGGACTACACAACATGACTCATCTTGAGCTTCACCTTGACGCAAGAACAAGAATAAAACAAGAGTGGTAAAATACATATTGAGGCTAGTTAGCTTTACTTCCTTAGCTGACGAGTCGCCGCGGCGTTTCTCTCCGGTCCAGCACCGCCCGCATGCCTCCCTCTACCTGAGCGTCTCCTCTGAGCACTCACACGTCCCGGGACTTACCGGCCTTATGTGCTGGTGGTGTAGCTGTGAGGACACAACAAGTGCGGGGAGGCTGCCGGCCACCGCTCCGCTGTTCCGGGACATCAGCAGCACCGACCTGCACACTTTCGCAGCCATCTCTGAAGTCAAACCTCGCCGGGAAGGAGACTGCTGCGGGCGGACCGAGAGGCACCGAAGGGAAGAGGGATCGCGGTGGGCGGGTTGCGGGGCTGGACTATGGTTTCGTACACATGCCCAGTGTGTTGCACCAGTATGCAAAGATAAAACACTTCTGCCTCTGAGCTGCCTCGGGAGGAGAAAAAAAAAAAAGAAAAGAAAAACCGCACAGACTGCATTCACTTGTTTTTCCTCACACCCTAAAACTCCACAAAACCCTCTTAATACACCAGTCCACCTGCATTACAGTCACCCAGTAAGAAAAAAAAACGTGTCCTGTGTGATAATATAAACACATTTATGAAAACAAATGTGAATGTACAGATCCAATTGGTGATTAAAAACAGACAATCCTCCTGTATTGAGAGTCATAAACTCCAGCTGTCAATCCCAATAGTACAGGAAGTACACAAGAAAAAAACAAGGCTTTTATGACCTCAGGATTAAGTTACATTTTAAACTGCTTTGGGTCTCTCCCAAGACTGTTATAGGCATGAAAAAAGCCAACACAGGACTAAATTCCTTTAAGTGTATGGCTTCTTATCTCTGGGCGTAGCTGGCTATTATACACTAGAAGTAGTGCCCATACCTGGACGTAAAGCATTTCTCCAGCAAGGTTTCAGCCTTATGTGAAGCCAAAGATTTACCTTGAAAGAGGCATGCACAATGCAACTAGTCTGAATGTGCCCGAGCAACTATTCATCTGTCTAATATTAGCTTGTCCTTCAGTCCCTCTTTGTGACTATGTCCCAAAAGAGAAATTGACAGGATCAAATGTATCTGAGTTGTTCTTCAGCCACTTTGAAACAGCTGCTTCCAAATGTAGAACTGCTTAAATGCTTTTCAGGCACTCAAGCTCTAAATGGCAGCACAACAGGGAAAACAGTAAAGTATGAGGTGTTGCATGTTCTCCAGGATCACTCAACCATTGCAAATGTAGATAATAGGAGTGGTAATGGCTTTGTTTGGTCAATGAGTGACGAGAAGACTCCCCTTGGTGGAATGTGTACTCCTTAATCGTTGACCAAGCCTGTTGTGAAGTGCCATGTGCCACACCTGTATTGCTTAAGAGACAGCAGATAGCAAACAGTAACTCCTGAACAGGGAATATTCAGGACTAATAACATTTTGCAACTTGTGTGAAGATTTCTATAACATTGCTTCATGTAATGAACTGACCTCAACAGAAAAAGAAGTAATTAAAGAGAAATAGCATACTTTCGGATTGCTTTCCTGCTGATTGTCTTTTGTTTGCTTGTAAAATATTTTAGTTACACCATATATAATTTCTCCTGAGATCATGCCAGTTTTCTCTGCATTTTTCCAAGTGTGGTACACAAAGCAGTGTGTGTGGGTGATGCAATTTAAATGCAAATTCTTAGGCATGGACAATGACCTGCTCAAGGCCTCAAGGCTGCATCGATTCGCACTTTTGAATCTTTGTGGGATACCAAATATTGCCAGGCTCCGTCTCACACAAACCTTTACACTGCTTCTTTAACAGTACACAATGTGTCATGCTGCAGTGAAGTAAAAACACCTACAGGAATTTCACTGTTTTATTGTTTTTTAATCATAAGAGATTGTGCGAGATCTTGTTTGATCTTCAAATTTATAAGGCTGAATCGGTGTAGGCGACCAATACATAGAAGGTATACAATGGGGAAATAACATGTATTTATAGCAGGCACCAGCATCTGAGTTGGAGTAAACTGTGAAAAATAAAATGTCACTTATTTGTAATAGAACAGTTTTATGTCTTCACTATCTACCCACCATATCTTATTACAATCTTTAAGGGTGCAAATGCAACATAATAAGGGCACAAACCTGTGGTGCCCCTATTGCCCAGTGCTTGAATGTATCATGACAATGCCCAAACCACTAATCAACATTTAAATTCCGCAGTCAATTTTGATAAGAAACTGATTTGAATTCAAATTATGCTTCATACATTCAAATGTCAGATTCATTACTGTTGTAAATTAGGTCTAGATTCATGTAATTCAAATATAATTTCTGTTGGCACTTATTGTTTTATTCATAATTTTCATAACAAATTAGAAAATAGAACTTTTAAAGAGAAGCTGTGTGGTTTCTGTACGCTCAACATGACAGTAAGATGAACGAACTGTGCAGAGTACAAAATGAGGTGAGTTTTTATATCATTTTGCATGCGTGTACATAATTGAAATGTTATAAAAGAGCGCCCGCAGCTGCCAAAAAAAAAGAAAGTCAATGTAAGCTGCCTTTCTCATGTGCACATGAGGGCTTATAGATATAGAAACAGTACACCTGTAACGAAAGCTGGGTTTTGACTGCAGGTCTTCACCCGAGTATATATGTAATCAAAACAAAAGGAACACTTTGTAACTCAAGTTTCACCATATTTTTCACCCTCAAGATATTATCAGCTTGGACTTGTCATGGTTATACAAAAATGCTATAGTTGGATAAAACCAACTCTCTCTTTCAGATTTTCCACTGTGCTCTTAATGTGAACACACCAGAGTGAGATACGCGTACACAAAACACCAGTCAGGAGAATTCAATGTTTCTTTCTTTTGTTTGTTTGGTTTTTTGTTGTTTTTTGCTCTTAACAAAAACCCAAACACCTCTGCAGACTTGTTTTATCTCCTGTTCCTTCTTAAAGCTGCCTGAGTAACAAGATTTTTATTGTACAGATTGCAGTGACATTGCAACACGTAGACAAAAAAAAAAGGCCCTGCCTTAGTGAACCTTGAGCCAATATTAGTCTGCTCTAAAGGAACATGTGCTAGAATCACAAGAGAACATGGAAAGGTAAATGGAAAGGCTCTTCTGTGATCATATATCTCAAATAAGCCAATATCAGGATATCCAGGAGCCTTGGATATGGTGATGGATATGAGAGCCATTTAACATCTACTCCTATTCTATTTCATTTTTCGGGAGTTGATTACTTTTGTGTGTTGTTTGCTGTCTGAAAAATTTCCCTTCTCCAAACATTCAATCTTTTGGAGAGTTTTAATAATATATTTGTGTTATGAGATGCATATTTGTAAGTTTTGTTTTTGATTTTTTTTTTTTTTTTTTAAAGAAAAGAAAAACTGACACAGTGAATGAGCAAATAAGATGAATGACTCAAAATTAGAGAAATATACCATTATGGACTACTGGGTTGTGCAGAAGTTATTGTTGTGAAGCTGTCCTTATTTAATATGAATTTTCAATAGATGACAATTTCATATTGTTGGATTTGTGTGATAAATTGCTTATATTAATGGGCTCTGCACTAGAGAGCTGCAAACACAATGAGGCGGTGTCACTTATTAAAAGGGGGATTGGAGAAGGAAAAAAAGCAGACAGAGTCAAACAGGCTTTGACAAAGGATGCAAGGAAAAGACTAAGAGATGACTGTTTATTGTAATTTGTAAAAGGGATTGTAAGCAGTAGTAGCAGTTGTAGCATGTAACATTATATAGAGAGTTGTAAGATCATGGTCATTTTTTTTCTCAGCAAATCAGAAATTATATTAAAAAGAGTTATTCTGGTGTATTAACCATTTAAAAATGCAATCAATTAAGGCCACAAAAAATAATTCCTTCTGCCAGTATGTCCTGACCTTTCTGACCTTAAGTCCATTTGTCATTGTTATTACAGTTGCATTGATAGAGCAATATTCATGCTGAGATTCTGTCTCAACTTGGAAGGTCTATTTATACTGACATTGAGTCATATTCCCCTTATAAATCACAAATCTTCAAAAAAAGGACATACTTGGCTCAATGTTCACCAAGTTTTAGCTTATTCATTAATTTAGATCCATTAAATCTCTTTTCACCATGCGCAGCACTCCACTAAGTGTCATGAGAATTTGATGATCTGATACAGTAGAGTAATGCAGGATTGTAGCATACTGTTGAAGTCAATCTAACAAAGTGACATTAAAAGGATATGCACTATTTTGAACTGCAGTCTGCCATAGTTTACTGAGTGACCCATAATAAACATGAATTTTCGACACAATGCAAGAGAAGACAGAGTGTGGCTGTTTCTAACATGTCTGCTTCTGTCTCAAAGAATGAGGAAGTGTGCATATTCTAGTCTGATTATATTCTATGTGTATGTTGGTAAATTAAAAAAAAAAAAAGTAAATGACACTTCATTGTGTGTTCAGTCTTTCCATTCACCCGAAGACTAAATGTTTTGCTGTTTCTAATTCATACATTGTTTATTAGAGATATAAGTCTGCATATGAGTGTACTGATATTTAAAGGTAGGTGTTGACTTTTTTGACATTCTCTGTATATTTTAAATGAGTTAACAGGTGTTTGGACTCAGATGTCCAACTGTGCATGCCATATATCCATCTAGTTTATTCATAACACCACCATGTCATAAAGAAGACATTTGTTTTGCATTCTCTGTTGTCGTGAATGTGTCAAGTTTCTGTGATCAGCAGTCACCTATGAGAAATCCCCAGGCAGCTCCCCAGCATCTCATCTCATGTCTTTCATTCTGTCCATAATATTTGTGTTGAAGACATAATTCAACTTGGTGGTAAGCTGTGACACCCTGTGAAGAGGCCAGTCACTCAGACCGTTCACGTTTTTAAGTGTTGTTCAGTGCTGTCATTCAGCACATGCATGACAGACACCAGAGACTTCCCATCCCTCAGTTCAGTCAATGAAAGTACCATTTATTTATTCATTTGTGTTGTTTGTTTGTTTTTTTTACTGAATTGTAAAACTATATGCCAAGTTATCACAAATACATGCATACCAGCCAATTCATTTAAGTTATGTCTGATATGCTAATTAATTTGCTTGTGAGCCTGATTTTTTACTTTCTTTTAACAAATTTGATGCCAGTGATGATCTAATCTACATTCTCGGTAAGGAATTGGAACATGGTTTTCTGATAAAATCACATTAAAAGCTAATTTGACTTTTGATTTTCGATGTTTAAATCATGCTTCGATCCATTTTATTTGCACAGTGTTGCACTATTTCTGAAGAGATTTAGCTTCTTTTCATTGGCCTTCTGTTATAATCCAGAATACAATACAAAATTCCCCTCCTCATAAAAGCCCTTAAATGCTGAACTTTATTGTATCTTAGAGGTATCATAGTTACATATTATCCCAACAAGGTCCATTACCCCCAGACTCCTGGTTTACTTTTGGTTCCAATTCACTTGCTTTCAACAGCAGTGTAAAGCACTGTAATAGCAGTATTGACTAAAAGTGAATAGAAGAAAAGAACAGAAGTTATTTCAGAGCTGGTTTTGAGTTGTATCAAGACAAAATCTTAGGTAAGAAATCTATTGGAGTTGTAACTGACTCAGATCTGAATTTCAAACAAATACCAAAACTCAGACAACATTTAGAGAAGCTCATCCATTGCTTCATCTCCAGCTTGCTTAACTGCTCTGATCATCTTCTGACTGGTCCTCTAAACAGATTACTAGACAGCTTCAATTCATTCAGAATGTTGTTTCCAGAGTTTTAAGCAGGAAAACTGAGCCCACCACTTCTGTTTTCAAATCTTAACATTAACAAATAGCTAACTATAAAATGGAATTTACAGTTTTGCTTCTAGTATACAAATCCATCAATGATATGTCTTCACAATACAGTTTTTTCTGTCTTTGTAGACTATAAACAAAGTGGTACACAGTGTTCATTAGGAGGTAAAGGTAAGTAAGAGCAAGGTGAAAATGCATGACATGAACTTCCTGTTAATATAAAAGGTACACACACTGAAACTGCTGCAGTTGCTTTTAAAGCTGAACTGAAAATGTTTCTGTTCCCTTGTACGTTTGCTTTATTACATTTCTTATGGGACCTACAACTGCAATGTGTTGTTAGTTATCCATTCTAATCTTTGTTGACAATTTTATTTTCATTCTATTTATTTTATTCCTTTCTTGTCCTGCAAGATTTCATTTTTGTTTTCATCATCTATTTTAATCATTGTCAGTTGATCTAATGTTTTTTCCCTGTTTTTACTCTGTATTACTCCTGATGTTAATGCATTCCTCTGCATCTGTGTTTGTGCCTTGGTGGGAGTTTCCATAACTAAAGTGAGGATTTGGCCAAGACTTTTCTTTTTTAAATTGAATTTAGGCATAAGCTGCTAGAGGATCTCACGTGATGCATTTCCTCAATCTGCTCTCTTTATCCTCCATGTGTTCATATGGCATTATTGCTGTCATTACCTTTGTGTTTATCTGTTTAACTTTTGTGCCTCAGATATCCCTGCCCAAACACCCCTGGTGATTTTAGGCAGGTGGCCACCTCCTGAGTTTGGTTCTGTTAGAATTGCCTCCCAGTTGAAAGGGACTTTTTTCACTCTCACTGTTGCCTCAGTATTGAGACTTGAATCAAAGTGAAGATCAGATGCATTATGAAGTCTAAGGCTGCTTTTAAAGAATTGGTAGTATATGAATTCAATAATAATGAAATGGGTTGAATTGGAATAAATTTGATTGTATATATGATTATTGGGAATTGGGTTTGATTGTAATGCAATAAGTCATATAACTTTGTCAAATCAGACTATTTAAATGGACTATTCAAAGGCTCCATTCAGATAAAGTGAATTGAACTGATAACCACAGGAGCAGGGGGCGGGAGTCTGAACTGTGTGGGCGGGGTTATGGAGCAGTTACTCCGCCCCCCTACACAGTGACTGGCGAACACGGAAATACTGGCTGCTCATCTGTGTAGCTGAACTGGCTGTGAACGTATTTTGAAGAGCCGAAGGTTTCCAATACTTTTTTTTTGGACTGGTGTCTTCGTCGTCGTTAATGTGAGTAGCAGTATCGCTTCACGAGCTGTAGGACATGTTTTTAACCCCAGGCAGCGAGTAACTAGACAGTGAAAATAGCAACTCCTTGAGCTAATAGTTGTCATTTCTCCCAGCGTTGACTTCCAGCTAGCAGGCGTTAGCTGCTCCGCATGACGGTCATTATGCTGCTGGACCCGATGGTCAAGCATCAACACTGACATTATATACAACATTTGAATCTGTGCTTTAAATATAGGTTATTGCTTGGTAGTAGATGGTTAGCTGCTAGCATGTATTACTGCGAGGTTGTCGGCAGCGTTATCTGGCGGCTAAAAACAAAACACTGGGGTCTCTGTGCATTGTTGCAACAACTTTGGGGGTTCACGTGTCCGATGTAGTTGATCAAATTTATGTTTGCTGTGTTATGCAGATAACCTCCACTGACCTATGAGAGTCCTTAAACCATTTAGTCGCAAAAAAAAAAAAACAAGGTCTCAGGTATATTTTTTCTCTTTAGTGTGATGCACATATGACACAAGGGGAAACCAAAATATACAATTAAATTGGCTACATCTTCCAACTGGAAGTAAAATTTATACTTTTATTATAACTGAGGTGATATGAAGCTCTCAAGTGGAACTTTTGGATGTATCTGTACATCACTTTTTAGAAACCATTGGTTCTTAAGAAACTGGGCTGTAATGTGTATTCAGGTCATCATGCAATAATTATATGTGTATTGTCAGTTTGTGAAATCTTTGCTAAAGGTTTGCATCAGGAGAAACAGATTTAATATTTGTCTTTATAAAGTTAACGTTCCTTTTACGTATTTAGAAAGGCCCCTATAGTGAATAACTACACTTATATGACAACCATAAGTAGAATTTCGAGTTACTTATTCCACCAACCATTGTTCAGATTATTTGATTAGTATGAATAACCTTTCAAGATGTAATCATGTCATGTAAGCCATGACCAAGTTACTGAACCTGTTTAGATTTATGTATTATATGTTAGGTGTATGTATTATTTATATTTTATAAGATTTTCTAGTGAAATGGTTTACACAGACTCAAACAGAGTTGTGCAGACGCTTTAAAAACATACACGGTGGGCGACTGGATTTAAATGTTCAGATAAATACAATGTGGCCAGTTCAAGCAATTCAATTTTTTTTCTAAATGAAAAAACATCTTCAGTTGTGCTATTCTTATAGCAGATGCTGCAGACATCATTGGCCAACAAGCTGCAATCAGCCATTATTGAGTGTTATCAGTGGAGTGAAATGTCTTAAATAAGCTAATTTCGTTAGCTGTGCATCTTATTTTCATGACCAGCCAAGTAAGTGTACTATATAGGGGGAGGGGGGGGGGGGGGGGGGGGGAGGGGGGAGGAGGGGGGGGGGGGGGAGGGGGGGAG
>JBAMYA010106716.1:0-19776 GCA_037176975.1 Arrhamphus sclerolepis | reverse complement strand
CAGCCTGTACACTGCACCATCCCAGTTAATTCATCAGTCAGATTAAAAAAACAAAACAAAACAAAAAACATCAGAATGTAAATTGCTAAAATTGGAACAAGTATAATATTACCAGTATTTTAATAGTAATGCGTTACATTACTGCATTACAGAAAAAAAAGTAATAAATTATAGTAATATAATTACTTTTGTAATGTGTTACTCACAACACTGATAACAATAGAATAACTGTAGAGAAGAACTAGCAAGAATGGCTTGTGTGGAAGGGTTGTCAGGCATAGCACAGTTTAGGCTTGAAAAGGTGCATCTGAACAGAACCAAAGATTTATGACAAAATGTCCTTTGCACATATGAAAACAAAGCAGAGACGCATGGACATGATGCACGACACAACCTCTGAAGACACCCAAACAGATTATCAGCACAACACTTCAAACCAGCTGTCATGCACGGTGGTGGGCGGGTGATGATATGGACTTGCTTTACAGCCAGTACTGAGGGATCTCGTTATCAGTTCGCCACTGTTTATCTAAACTATTTTTGGGTCAAATATGAGGCTTCCTGTCTGACTGAAGCTGGGTTAAAGTCGGGCCGTTCAGCAAGAACCCTACCCCAAACACATAGCGAAGTCTACAGAATGGCTTTTAAAAGCAATGAATCCAGGACGTTAATGTTCTAGGACTCAAACAGATGGAAACATAGCTGTCCATAAAACAATTCAAACAGATGAAAATGTCAAAGAATTGAATAATGCCATGATATCGTTTAAAATGTGATTACTTCAAGTTTTTTGCTGCAAAAGGGGGTCTACAAGCTATTGAATCATGGTGTGTTCTCAGCTTTTCACACATTACTTCTGGTTTTCTGCTTCGCTTTTGTTCACTCAAAGACAATGTTTAATTCATGTTTTTTTTCTTTTCTTCTTTCCTGTGGTTTTATCAAACACTATTCTGAGATGTGAAATATATAAACAAATCAAATTCAAGAGGATGTACTTTTCTTTTTTTTTCTAAATTGTTTGCGCATCACTAAATACCTTTAAAGCTGTCCTTATATCTTTGTTATCATAAGCTTTAAGCAACACAGGACAATTTTCTTTTCTTTTAGCAACAATAGTTAGACAACAATTTGTTTTCTTTTCACTTTGTAGGAGTATTATAGAGAAGTAAACAAAGCTTTAGCCTGATTCTGCAATTCATTTCAATTCAGTTCTATTTATTTAGCATCTATTACATTGCAAACTGTCTTCAGGTGTTTTTTATTTAAAGCGACTTGGAGAAAACCTTTAAGCGAAATAGTGGCAAGGATAAAAAAAAAAAAATCCCTTTTAGGAGGGACACAACCTTGAGTAGGACCTGGTTCATGAGGGAGGGACCCTCCTGCCAAAGGAGGAGCAGGCTAGCAACCTGTTAAAGAAAACAAAAAGTGGGATTTTTAACTCTCACAGCAAAAAAGATCATTGTTGCACTTTTTTGTTTCCATCTGGATGAATGCTCTCCAGATGACAAAAGTGGGAATTCTTCACACTTAGCAGTCCAATTTATAGCACTGCACAAAAAAATAAGTTAAAGCAAAGTAGAAAATTCTGCAGACACTTTCTCCTGACATTTTGGCACCATTATTTTGTTCCTAAATGTAATAGGCCTCATTCATAAAACATGAACAAACAGATTTACGCATAAAACTGTGAAATTTACGCATCTTTCTAATACCAAACTGTTGCTAGATAGGAACACAGTCCTAACCCTAACAGCTAACACATTAAACACCCGGAACACATTCCATTGTCAGTTCGTTGATTAAATGGATATATGCCATTGTTGAATCTTAAGTTTTTAGTAAAGAGGTGATTTATGTGCAGATTTACACACAGTTTTACAAAGAGTTCATGAACGAGGTCCAGTACATGTGTGAGCTTATGGTATGTGGTAACATGCATCTGACATAAAATTAATATTGAATTTAATGGAAATAATATCTTGCGCCAAATCATCATGAAATATGACATAAAATCTAAAAACTAAATAAACATTTGAGGACTCTTATTTACATGTCTGAACTCAAAATGCTTTGTAACTTTCCTTTCTCTTAAGAAAAGTTTAAAAAAAAGTTTAATTTTACTGTGGTCACTTTATTTTATTAAACCCCTATTCTCTTCTTTTTTTTTCTCTTTTATTGGATAGTAAAACCCAGGTTCAGAGAGACCAGTGATTCATGAATTATGGCTGTAATATAATTTTATGGCTGACAGCCAAATGTCATCATTATATGGGCCTAAAGGTATCTCAGCACGTGCACCTGTGTGTTTGCTTTTGTGTGTGTCCTCATCTTTCCTTTCGCTTTTCTGACAAACTGCTTCGTTGGATAATATTTCAGCGTACCCATTTTCAAATTCAAACTCAAACTTCTCCTCAACTGTAACTTCATCTAGCGTTAAATGGTTCTTTAGACACTGAATTAAAGTTACAGATCGTCCTACACATTCCCGCTGTGTTTAAACCAATCTGCTCTGTGTTATTACTGATTCTTATGACTGACCTTAAATTTTCTAACCAGCATAAAAATGGACCTTTTGCATGTAGGCAACCGAAAGTGTTATTTTTACTATCAAAATTGTTGTGGGATGCTGCTCTCTCTTTTTTTTTGGCAGATTTATTAACATGATTAAAGTTTTAACTGATAGGAAAGGCCATTAACAACAGTGTGTTCTAACTTGGTTCACCACATAGACATGTAGTGAGCTAAACTGCATGTTACCATCATTTGATAATGTGTGCAAGACAGCATGCATATATAGGTTTGTCGATGTTTGGATCAATAAATAAGTCTGTTGGATTTAAATTTTTTTCCTGTGAGCTGATGGGGTAATCACGCAGGTTTATAATGATTTCCTGATATTCTTGGAGCTTTAATCATGGCTCTCTCATGGTTTTCTCTCATGCACTGAGTGTCTAGTAACCAAGATCATGCATGCACAGCAGTCCCGTCAGAGTAGCTATGACAGGGTGAAGTAAAGTGGTGAGTGTGGGAGGAAGTCAGCGTCCGATTTAGCTGTTGTGCTGCCTTCTGTCTGATCTTTAACTAAAAAGTCCTTAGCTCCTACAACGAGCTTATAACCCCTCGCTAATCCCCCTTTCTGACTCATTTCACTGCAGTTTAAAGCTTTCTCTTTAAAACTCTTGTTTTGTTGCTGCCCTGCGTTTGCACACACATACACACACAGACATGTATGTGCATAACTGAACCATTCATTTAAAATGGAAACATCACACTGATAAATTGCACTGTGAAGCCTCTTCTTTCAAATGTTCAAACAAGCACACCCTGCAAATCCAGTTGTGTTTAATTATAAGTGAGTGAATACTTGCCAGCCGTGACCCTCATTACTCACAGTGTTGTGTGTTAAATGTTTCTTTTTCTGTGAATATGATCCATTAAGGAAAGCGCAGTGGAGAAAGGAAAAAAAAACACACATCAGACAACATGCACTCAACACTGAAGTTTATAATATATTTAATCAAACACATTTAGTCTCAAATTAAGAGTGTTTTCATGAACTGTTAAAAAAAAAAGTAGTGGGCTGCTGACTGACTGACACTGTCAGTGGCTTTGAAAGGAGAGGAAGTAACCCCTCCCCTTAACAGAAGGCCTTTGTGTCATTAAAGATTAATGTTTTCATGAGCATGGGAGGAATTAGCATTAGTGATGGTTTTTGTGTCAAATGCTTGTTTCAGAGCTGTCACTGGCTCCCGCCTCCTTAAAATGAGACAACTTAATATGATGGCACTAATAATACCACCTAATCTCAGTGCCAGAATAGCAGATCACAGCTGTGGGTTTATTGCTTGTTGGGGCAGAAATACAGAGAGGAGACAGGATTCTGTGACATATCGCCCGATGGTATTCATGGAAGGCTATTTACGTCCGCCTCCCGTTTTATCGTAACAGTTTTCCCTTCATTACTGTGTTGGTCAGGATAAGATCCAGATCCTAATTCCATCATAACTATTTCAGGCTAGAAATAATAAACATTTCTTGCTGATTTTGGCCAGTTCAAGCTAAAGAGAAGAAGAAAACTAAAAAATGACTTTCACCCTGGAAATGTGTAATATATTACTTTATCTGTGTTATTTATTCAATTTTTTTGATATATATATTGATTCTAATAATGCATTTATTGAGCCAGGGACAGTCCAGGCACCTTTTCATAGGATGTTTAACTTTACAATTCTTTGATATTTTAAGACTCGAGTTTGAAGACTTGACACTGAATCCAACATGGCCCCTCTCCAGACAATACAAGTTGTAAATCAAAGAATGTGAGTGCATTTCCCCACTAATCACAGTATTAATCTGAACACATCTACACTTCCACACACTTCCACTTTTATGGTATCTACTTTATTGAATTGTAGGGGCTGGGTGACCAATTGATTTAATCAATTATTCCAAAACTATACTTCATGACGATGTTTAAAAACATGTTTGCATGACTAAAGTACAATGGAACTGTGATTTTTTTTTTCTTTTTTTGTTTTTTCATTACAAATTGAACTACCGCTACAATATTTTGTTCTTTTATTTATTTGTATTGCATCATTATCCTGCAGCAGCCCGTATGATTTAAAAAAAAAAAGAGGTCCTGGTGGCAAGTCATTACACATGTGGGGGTTCATCTCAAAGCTGAATCCATCTCAGTACCCGCTTATGGTACTTCTGTATTGTTTAATTTAGAATAAATGAAAAATAAAAATGAAATTGCAATTTATTCATTCTGCAAGTCAAAAAGATAATTAGGTAGAAGCAGAAATCAGTTTAAATCAAAAATCTGATTGCCCTGCCATATATAAGATAGCTGTGAGCGTAGTTTAGAAATAAACTGTAAGCTTGACAACTTTCAGCATTATGATGAAATTAGTGGTTTGAACATATCACCACGGCTACATGATATATGCTAATCTCTCACATTCCTGTCTATAGCATTGACTTAAAAATTACGAATTAGCCTGCAGTATTTCTTTTTTTTTCTTTTTCTTGCCACTCGTAGAACTTCAGTTAAATATAGTTTAATAAGCTTTTTTATCCTCTCATTTTCATAGACGTGCGTTTCTGAAATGAATTTTCCTTCAAGCTTTTATAACTCAGAGCTTAATGTAGAAATGAGCGGAGCAAGGAGAACCGACAGAGTTCTTCGAGATGCTGGTCGGCCGTTTGCTGAAGTCATTTGCATCCTCCAGAACGTCCTCACTGTTCAAGACAAAGCTCTTTACGTACATCTTCCTATGAAACACCCTTTGCTCTGTTATTCAAAAATATTTCTCAACACCTGGAAATGAAGCTCAGGGTGATCAGTTCCCGCTGTCAGATTGTTCTACGTTCTTAGTGGTGTTGCAGCTGCACCTCTCTATCTTCATTGCCCTGTGGAAATGCATCGGCCGGTCACATGTGAGTGGATTGAGAATATAATTACGGAGAGATGGATATTACTATGCGGAGCATTTCACTGTCCCCCCAGTTGGAGCCATTAGAGTTTGTCCTCAAACAATATTTCACGTGAGGCCAGGCGATTGGGAGATTTTTATACATGATCTAATTCCTTTTGTTCATCAGACAAGAGGGAAATGGCGGTGATTTGAACTGCTGCCAGCCTCATAACACACATGCTTGAATCCCCATACAAGTATACAATCTCATGTGCAGCATATAGGATAGATGCGCAGGAGCGGAGAGATGAGAGAGGGTTTATCACCAAATTGTATGGACCATTTAGGCCCCCATTATGTAAATGAATTTACTGTGGGCTCAATGAGCAAAGAAGCCACA
Organism: Arrhamphus sclerolepis; assembly: GCA_037176975.1. Lineage (NCBI taxonomy): Eukaryota > Metazoa > Chordata > Actinopteri > Beloniformes > Hemiramphidae > Arrhamphus > Arrhamphus sclerolepis. The sequence continues at coordinate 13,953 of JBAMYA010106716.1, read as the reverse complement.
GTAATCTAAAGGCTATGAAGCTCTGGTTAATTTTGTATTTAGAGGGTGTCTCACAACCACAGAAATTTTGCTTGTTAAACCATCAAAATCAATCAATGGAGCTGTTTGTTGATACTAAAGGAAGTAAAGAATTATTATCAAGCGTTCCATCCTCACACTAAAGGATTATCTTTTAGGTGTTTTTAAGGCATAATTCAGGCTTCACAGTTCTTTTATTCCGGGCACTTTACAAGATAATCCAATTCTGATATACTGAAGCTGTGAAGCTAAAGACAGGGATTAGAAACTAGCCAGTGAGCAGTGCAGACAGGAAGCTCAAAAAATTAGCTTGCTAGCTGCCCTAGAAATGAAGCAATAAAGTAATCAATATGAGGTGGACAGTTGCAAATGGGGAATTGCTTTCTTATGCCCTATTTGCATTTTAGAAGTATTTCCTGGGGACCTGTGGTAATCTGTAATAATCATGGAAGATGTCAGTGATATTAAGCCAGTGCAAGTTCACCAAATCTTATTTGTAAATTAAAAAGTCCACTGTAAATTACATTCCCTATATGACCAAATACACAGGTCATGGGATACTTTTAATCGTGTGCAAACTTGCGGGCAGGAATCTTTTTTTTTTCCCCAAAAAGCCCCTCTAGCTGTCTTTTCTACCACTTTCCTCAGATGATTATCAAATCCAAGGTGCATATCAATATCAATGACATTTTTTAGGGGTTGAAATGAATAAATTGAAAACCAGAAATTCGGTCACACTGAGCTTCAAAACAAAGAATAAACCTTGGTTTAGAAGTGACTCTGCCTTGCCTCCTTTTACATTCAGTCATATTTCTGACATGTGTACGAGATAACCTAATTAGTTGTCAAATACTCCTCCATTTGTTTTTGATTTGTGCCATTTATTTTCCAGCCTTTTGTTGCTCCTGTCACAACTTTTTTTTGAGGTGTGCTGCTGCCATAAACGTCTGTTTCAACATCTGATTCCTTATATTCTGTTGGAAATGAAATATGTATAATTTATTTTAACTTGCTGTAAAGCGTTTGTGTTAGCCGTTTCAGCCTTATTTAGGTAAGTGACAAATGCCAAAGTTGCATCTATGTGAATGCATGTTTCCTCAACAAAGCGTTGCATTGTGGAAAGCAGTTTATTTTATTTTGCCACTCCGTGTGAGTAATGATTAAATAGACAGGTGGGAACTTGTTCATTGGGGTGTTCCATCTCATCCTCCTGTTCCTTTTTATTGATAACTACTAAATTATTCTCACACTCATTTCTTCAAACATGTGTAACTAATGAACAATAAGCCATTTTCCGCTTTGCAAGGTAAAGTTGATTTACTGAGTGCTCAGTGCAAACAAGAGAACTGATATGAGCTTTTCAGCAGGCTTCTCCTTAATGCTCAACAACCTTTTGGTCACTTATGTTTGCATTCTATTCACTGTGTTTAACTTTTACAGTAACCTTCCAGAAAATAGCTTTTAAAAAAATACTGACCATATTTAGCACACAGTAGATAGATTAACACAGGGGCAGGTGTAATGATTCTTGTGCTGTTAATTACAACTCCAGTTCTAAAAAAAAAAAAGAAAAAGGTTGGAACGCTGTGCAAATCATGAATAAAAACATAATGCAATTATTTGTAAAGCCCATATACACATATTTCATTCATAATAGAACATCAAGAACATATCAGATGCTGAAACTGACATTTCAGCACTTCCTTGAAAATATTAGCTGTTTTTGACTTTCATAGCAGCAAAATATCTCAAGAGAAGTTGGAACAGGGGGATGTTTACCATTTTGTAGCATCTCCTCTTTTAACGATCTATAAACATCTGGAAAGCGAGGAGGTGCACTTTGGGAGTTTTAGGAGAGGAATATTGTCCCGTTCTTGTCTGATGCACGGTTCTAGCCGCTCAACGGTCGTCTGCCTTTGTTGTCAGGTTTTTTGTTTTATGATGCATCAAACGTTTTCTGTTGGTGAAAGGTCTGGACAGCAGACAGACCAGTTCAGCACCTGGACTCCTCTCCTGCAAAGACATGCTGTTATGATGGATGAAGTATGTGGTTTAGTGTGGTCTTGCTAAAATATGTAAGGTCTTCTGTGAAGTAAACAATGTCCTAATGGGAAGCAAATATTCTTTAGCATTTATGGTACCTTTCCAGATGTGTAAACTGCCCACACCATAGATGCTAATGTAATCTTGTACCATCAGAGATGCAGGCTTTTGAACTCTGCTGATAATAAGCTGGACGGTTACTGTCCTCTTTAGTCCACAGGACACAGTATCCATGGTTACCAAAAATTATTTGAAATTGTGATTCATCTGACCACAGAACAGTTTTCCATTTTGCCTCAGGCCATTTTTGAGGGCCTTTGGCCCCAAAAAGATGACAGCATCTTTTGATGATATTCTGTCCGGTAGATGATGGGATCTTCAAAGTCTTTGCAGTTTTTACATTGAGGAATGTTTTTCTGTTCCACAATTTTCAGATGCAGTTCATCACAGATTGGTGAACCTCTATCTGTCGCTACATTTGAGAGGCTCTGCCTCTCTGAGATGCTCCTTTTACATCCATTCATGTTACTGCGCTGTTGCCAATTAACCTAATTAGATGTCAAATGCTCCTCCATTTCTTTTTGATTTGTGCCAGTTACATTTCCTTTGTTGCCACTGTTCCCACTTCTTTGAGACGTATTGCTGCCATCAAAGTCAAGATGAGCTAATATTTTTCATGAAATGGTAAAATATTTCAGAACTTCTAATATGTCCTTTATGTGCTTCTGGAAATAAAATATGGGCTTATGAGATTTGATAATCATTGCAATCATGTTTTGTTTTAGGCTTTTTATGTGTACACAGCATCCCGACATTTTTGGGGATCGAGGCTGTACATCAGCAGTAGTTTTTTTTCTCTCTTTTTTTTTTTTTATATCGCCCATTTCAATGCTCTCGATAAACCACTTTTACACAAAAAGCCCTAATTCATGTTGTTGAATTCTATGTTGGTTAGCATCATGCTAAACAGAGCCAAAGTGATACTTAGCTAGTTAGCATGCGAGTGAACACCAGTGATTGAGGTTCTTTCAACCAATGTCAGTTTGTCAGTGAACAGCTTGTCCTGATTGAACAAACAGAGTCCGACAGAGGATGGAGGGATGAGAGAGATGAGAGGGAACATGTTTGATTAGCCTCTGAAGTGAGGGATGTGCATTTAATCCCTCTTTTAACTAATCCCTCTCCTCTCGGAGGGTCTTCAATGCCTGTGGTGCAAAGTATTGTAAGCATGGAGCTGGCGATTATACTGTAAGGCCCTTTGACATCTGTCCGTGCTTTTTACTCTTACTGCTGTGTTTTTGTGAACTGGGATGTTGTTGAAAGGACATTTGGTAATAATAAAAGGGGGAAAAAGAAACATAAAGACAGAGAAATAATTGGTGGGCAGCAATATGTTTTTTTTTTTTCTTTTCCAGTCATGACGACAACACCTCCTCCATCCATTTCTTTTACAGTGTGCTCACAAGATGGATGCGGGGATGTATTCACTGAGTATGACGCTAAATATGACAAAAACCATGTAGAATCTATTACCCTTCCTTTACAGTGCACTTGATTGGAAGAGATGACATGAATTCTGCCACCTGGAGCAATTAGTGACTTCTAAACTGATTAAAAAGCATTTTGAATCAAGTGGTATACAAACATAATTATTCCCTGAGGTGAAACAAATATAAATAAATAACAGGAAAAAAAGGAAGGCGATGCAACCAAATTTGTGTAATTAATAGATTTTTCTATAGAGAACAAACAAGCATAGATCTGGATACTCAAGGTAATTAAAGAGATGGAGATGAAATGGGTAATTAGGAAGGAATGTCAAGTTGTCAGCATGCTGCCAAGCACAATGTGAAATCACCCGTCAGGAAATGTTCTTCAAATGTCATTTGAAAAAGGAAAAGAAAGAAGAGCGCTTTAAGTGCTTTGAAATAATTGTTTTCCTAAATATTTTCTTTTTGTAGCCTTTGAACAGTAAACAACCAAAACCCCTGGTTACAATGATGACCCCTAAAAAAAGCTGAGCGTTGAGAGGACAAGTAGGATAAACAATGGATTATTTAATAAATGTTATTTAACTTTTGTGGAAAACCATTTGTGTTTGCATATACACACACTTGCTACATTCTGAATTTAAGAATGTAGCAAATGTTAAAATCAAATCAAATTGATTTAAACAGAAATGCAAAACGATTAAATTATTATGATTAAATAAAGAAGAATGGGAAGCTATTTGTAATTCCTCAAGCACCAGTGGAACCTCAAACCTCGGTTTATAGCTTTATCATGAATACTGACTTTCAGCTGCCTGTAGCCATTAAAGGCTACCAATGCAAAGCTTATCTTGTGTTCTGCAATTCAGTTGAATATCCAGGCTTTCGATCGCATGCTGCAGCAGTTAGAGCAAATGTCCGGGCATACAGCAGCTGTCATAAAGGTCCAGTCGCTCTATAATGTATACCAAATGCTTCACCGCCGGTATCAGTGTGCGATCAATATGCAATAAAAACTCATTAAAGCAGTCTATGTTCTGTCATGGAAATTAATTCCAGAAGACAAATCTGCAATATGTCAACGTGCGTACGGTCTCAGCCCATCCATGCAGAAACAAGTTATTTAAAACCAAGACTTCAATGTGGAGGGTGGGGAAGAGAGATATAAAAACAGAAATCGAGAGAGAAAAAGGAAGGATGAAACCAACCCAGACGGAAGAGAGGAGACAGAAGAAAAAAATCTCTGACAGCACAGTATAATGAGATTTGGTAATCTGTGTGGCTTTCTATTCACCTGAAAGGGAATTAACATAAAAAAACACACACAGTTCTCCAATCTCCTCATGTTCTCACAGCGTTGTGGCTCCATATTCGTACCTCCCACTCTGAGTGATTTTAGTATGCTCAGGATCAATCATCTGGCTGTTTATTGTTGCTTGTTTTTATCTCGGCTAAAAGCAGCAAGCAAAATAAATAAATAAATAAAAAATGTTGCCGAGATCAGTGTGCTAAGCATATCTTTTGCAGCAAATATTCTGCACATCTGCATACCTCATCAGGACAGTGATAGCACACACAAACTCTTATCAACCACATTTTACAACTCTCTTCATAGCAGCAGTTGTTAGTGGGTGGAGTTTGCGTTCAGTTTTACTCGACCCTCTTATGAAAAGTGTTTCGCATTAGTGCCATGCACCTCCATGACAGAACAAATGCAATGTTGTGCAGTTTTGGTGGCAATAGAAAGGGAAATTTATTGCTTGTCCCATTTTCTCCCATCAGCTGAACAGAAAACATGTTAGGCACAAGCCACACATGCCACAGACATTTCTTTGAAAACTTGAAAAGAAACACACAAAATTTGAGTAGGAATATATAATTTTATTTTCTGCCTTGTAACTATTTCAGGACTTGGTTGCACAGTAATCTAGACTTTACAATAGCAGTTCAGTCTGTGAAATGCAACTGCTGGTTAATATTTGTTGGTTCCTGTATATATATATATATATGTTTCATATGTATACTTGCACCTTTCCACCAACACAATTTTATGATGATCCCAGGTTTTAGCATTTACATTAACAATGAAAGCAGATATTGATCGCTTTAGCTTCTCACTGTTTATGTGCCTGAAGACGAGCTGTGAGCAGCACTGACAGTCTGCATTTTTCAAAGAGGAAAGCGAGTATCGATCAGGTTACTTTGTCTTCTGTCTGATCAGTGGCTAATTTCTCAGTAGGACTACTGTGCTGAAGAAAAAGCAAACTTGCGAGGGCTATACTGAGGTTTCAGCTAATTTATTTAGTGAAGAGGTTGTGGACCTTATATAAAAAAAGCCAGTACGTTCTTAATTACACCATTTCAGTCATCTGATAACCTGCTACTGAGACTCATAACTCCTGCTGGTTACACAGGACATGTGATCAATTATGATGTTTTCTCATATGGATTATTAACTTACAATTAATGCAACTGATTTATACGCAACACTCGCTAATGATCAGAAGAAAGACTCAAATGTGAGCTGAAGAGAAGTCAAGGATGTAGGGCAGGAGGAAATGGAGAGCTGAAAGGAGAGGTTTTGACCTTTTTTTTGCCCTTTCAATCATCATGAGGAGTGTGAGACGCCTGGGAGGTGGAATGGAAGAGTCTGTGGAGCTGATAGGAGAGAGAAGGAGCATTTTGTTTTTCGAGATGTGGCTACAGGAGCAGGTTCTTGACTGCAGCATATCTTCTGTGTGGACTTTTGGACAATGCAGGTGGGCTGCAGACTTTGCCAAAGTGGCTGAAGTGGGATGTTGAACTGTTGGCTGTGAGATTCCATCCACGCTGTCTTCTCAGAGAGTTCACCTATAATACCTGCCAATGTTGCATGTGATGCCATCAGCACAGTTCTAGCTAGAGGACAAACTCAACACTCTGATGCATTAATGATGATTTCTGAAGATTTCTGCCACAATCTACTATTCAACAATTTGAAGAGTAGCTTTCTATTAACTTTCTGATACATTTTCCTCACTAATGTACACTGCAGCAAAATAAGTTCCCTTTGGGGATGGGAAACTCACTTAAGTTCAATAAAGCAGTTTGGGGAGGTGGTTTAGCCCTTCATTATTATACATAAAGGATGCAATCACCTTTGTTAATCTTATCAATTTATGAATACTCATTACTGTATGAGATTATTATTTCTTTGATATCTCACTGTAGATTTAGTTTGCAGCATTCTTTCAATGTCATGGGATGCCAGGGGGACTTGTAAAAGTTGATCAGAGTCTCGGTGGGTGTGCATGTTTGCACTTTAGTGCACATGCTAAGACTGCAGTATTTTCTTCTGAGTCAGATCCTGTGAATCGCTCGGCTAATTTTTCTATTTATCCCTGACTCTGCGTTCACAAATCAGCAATGTCACATCCTATTCATCCGCTTCCGGACTTTAAATTCATACCCCCCCACCACGAATGCTCACACGAACAGCAACGCTCGTACTATTTTCACATTCTCTGTTTTTCCGAGTCTGCTTGAGCCAGATCAGCGGCCGTTTGCAGCTGGACACACAGCATCCATCTATGGGGCTTTTTATTCTTTCCCACTTATGTTTGTATGCTCTGTTTTCCACTTGACATTGAGATGTTTAGTCTCCATTTGCTTATCTTAACCTAGGCCAGAGCAGCGGTAAGCCTGGGAAACATTTGTTGCTCGGAAACGCATGACAGCCCACACCAGGTCCTCACTGTGTAAAAAATCACATGAATATTTATAATTGCTTCATGTGCTTGATGAATATTCAACAAAACTTTTGTCCTGACTCTTGATTTTATAAAGCCAATCACATTCTGGCTTTAAGATGCACAACTAAAATACTTCAAATACTGTCAAGGGTTGTAAACGTAGGGACCCAGAAATGCCACCAATACACAGATGCTTACAGGTTTTAATTGCAAAAAAAAGGGTAGACTGTAGCTCTGAATACTGGACCGTAGGGACTGGTTGAAGATCTGAAGCAGAGAGAGGCAGGTGAGTGACAAGGGTAAGGCAGGTCAGCAAAGTTTTGTTGAGGGCGAGATCTACCAACCTGTCAGGTTATGGCAGACACAATGAGGAGGTTCATGGAAAAGGCGTGGTTTAGATAAGGGTTCAGATAGGTGATGGGATCTTCAGGGATTGAGGGGGAGAGAGGAATCAGCTGTCAGACTGGGATCCAGAGAGCCAGGCAGGTCATGCAGGAAGCAGGCAAAAACAGGAGTACAAAATTTTCCAGAAATCTGAGGTCTGGATCTCTTCGACTGGATGCTTCAGATAATCTGGCATAAGTGCTGTGGCTGAGAGAGACTTACATACAGGTGGACAGGTGAGCTGGGTTTAGTGATTGGGGAGTTTGAGGGCAAGGAGAGCAATGAGAAAAGCAAAACCAAAGAAAACATGACATGACTAGGCCAGGAACAGGGATCATGACAACTATCAATAGATTTTTTTTAAAAAGTTGGTTTATTTTACCCTGCTTTGGTAGAAATATATGATTTCTGTTCCGACCAAAAATCCTGAAGCTGAATATTCATTTTGTGTCATCTTTGTGCCTCCACATTCATTATCTCCAATATCACTCATTTTAGAGACTAATTGGGGGTGTTTGGAATTCATTGGGACTCTGTGAATCACACCGTCTCTGTCTTTTCTGTCTCCATCTGTCCTCCTTCAGTCTGGTCTAGGACAGGACTCAGAGGTTTGATGGATGGTGGGTGGAAGTAGCTGGCAGGCCATTTCTTTCTCAACTCCTTCTTGTTATGGGATGGAAGCTTTTCCAAGCTGCCTTTCATCTGGTTCAGTGTTTTTCTGCTGCTGGAGAGTGCGCCTCTTAGTATATGAATACATTCAACTCACAGAGCGACATGCATGCGGCGTTTTGTGTGCATATTTTCTCGTGCAGACTCATTACCACCGTATTCTGAAGAAATGTTTTCGTCTATGAATGAGTAGCTTGAGTGGAAAGACAGCTTTCTGCCATTGAAACCCTTTGACAGTACAACATATAAGGCTCAGTTTTTAGCGCCCCAGGCTGCATCTGAATTCGCTCATATGCTACGTTTGTTTGCTCACATTTAATTGAAGCAGATAGCAATATATGGATAGTCTCTGTGTTATACTTTGTATTTCACCTTTTGTTGAACTGGATGAAGTTTATCATATTTATTTTTTGATATGTGGTCATTTCTGTGCGTGTATACACAACTAAGGAAAAGACCTGGAAGCTGCTCACATGATGCACCGCGGCTGAGGAAGTTTATGGGGTGGACCATGGAGACATCCGTGATCCATTACAGCTGTTCTAACCTGAAGCCACTTGACTGAAGCCAAATGCAATATTTGTCTGGGCCATTGTTTCAAAATAGAATTAACCTGCAAGATGACCTGCTGGATAAAGAAAGCAGTCTCGACTTCCTGCATGACTCGCTCAGTCCTCTGACTCATCTGATACCAGTGTTGGTGGTTGAGGTTGGGGTCAGAAACGGTGTAAAACAAACCCTGTAGCTAGCCATGTCATCTCCTAGCAAACCTGCTCTTTTGCTGGTGCTAGCCAGGAGCGTCTGTGATTGTGAAGACTGCATTTAAATAATCTTACCGTAAGTGATAAAATATATGGGGGTTGTTCTTCGTGGAATGAGCTCTTAAATGTTAATTCTATCTGTGAAAGTATTTAAACATGTTGGACAAGCTTGTATGATGTGTGACTGATTTGTGACTTGTTACAGGTAACTCTTCCTAAGCTCTGAACACCTCAGTATTTAGTATTTATGTCAAAACTATTGTGTGAATTATAATAAATGGAAACACATACACAAAAAGAAATAAATCTTTAACACCAATGTGAATCTATCTATTAATATAGTCATATACAGTACCTACATGTGCATAAGAATACTTATATAACTCATATATCCAGTTAAACATTTCTGAAAAGGGGTAGGAAGCCTGCCTGGCTTCTTTTTTTTTTTTTTTTCCATTAGGCATTATTTAAACTGAACACATCCACTATGTCATAAACAACTCTCCCCCTTCAAACACTCTTTTCAGACACCTGGCTTTCTGATAAGTTCAGAAGTCGTGGTATTAAATATGAGTCATTCACCTTTGCAGGCAGGTACACCTGTATTTCATAGTGTAAACCAGGAATCTGACAGCTGCTGGAAGAGGTATATAATGTATTATAATCAGCTTGTGGCTGCACATATTTGTTGTTGTTTATGTGTGTATGTGTGTGTGAGAGAGAGGGTGAGTGTGTGTGTTTGAATATTTCTATATCATTCCGAAACCGGAAGGTAGACTGCAGCTGTGAGAGATTTTAATTGACTTCAAGCGGCTTGGAAGGTAGATTAGTGCAAGTTTACATGCACTTGTGTGTTTGTGTCTCTGAACCAGCACATTTGTGGAAGCTAACATCACTATTAATGTCACAGCTGGAGCTGAAGCATTAGTGTGGCCAATTAATCTTTTTGTTAAAGATATTTTTAAGTGCATGCATGTATTTGTGTTTATATATGAGTGCGTCTTCAGCGGGTGCGGGTGAGGGCTAACTGAAATGTCACACTTTATGGGGAGCAGGAGGTTTTGATGTGACACATGTGCCCTCTCCCATTTTAAGCCCTAAAATTTCTCCAGAGAATCTAATTCGTTGTGAGCGGGTGAAGCGTTGGGGGATGAGGCTGATGGGAAATATGAATGACCTTCCTGGCCAAAGCCTGAGCCAGACACGTGGGAAGTCACTGTTCCCTTATCACCCTACTCACAGTAGACACAATATGCTTCTCCAACATCCATTAAATCAGACCACGTAATTTATACGCTTCTTTTAAAATCATCACTGATATCATATATTTCTGTGTTGACGGTTACAATTTATGTAACGACAAGTTAGACAAATGGGAAATAAATAGAAAATAGGTCAGTCTGTGAAGGCATTTAGTGTGAGAACATGCATGAGAGAAGTGGGGATTGCATAAACACACAATCACAAATGCAAACATATTCACTCATAAACACACGTTCCAGCTGTTATGTTCCCTCTGCTCATGTACTCTCCAGTACCTTATGTTACCTCAAATAAAATAATCCTATGACGGATTTTTAGAAACAAGGTCATTTAATGGTTTCTGAGCATGTGATGTGGTCATATTCATTTGTTTGGCTGTGCTCACAGAAAAAGAGTCATATTTTAATGTGTAAGAACAAACTTATGTGGCTGTTAATCTGAATGAAATTATTAAAAAAGATTAAAATAAAGTCAAAAAGATTAATATTATTGTACTAAAGGACAATAATTTCAATCTATTTTAATTTTATTATTCTTGTTATTGTTATCAGTCATTAATAGAAGTATCAATTCTGCTATTATCATGTCATTGAGTAGATTTTTCCTTTTTGCTTTTTGTTCTTTTTGGTAGTTTTTTTTTTTTTTTTTTACTTCTCTGTAATTTCTTTATTATTATTATTTTTGTTATTATTATTATTATTATCATTATTTATTTTTTTCCTTTGTCTCCTTCTCCTTTCTTAAATCCACTGCTCCCTCATGTCTCTTTTCTTCTATCTCTATGTTTATAAAATATTTTTGATGTAATTAAAAAAAGTAATCTTTTTAGGTTTTATCTGAACCTCAGGTATATGTCAAAGTCCCATCTTTCCTAAATTATGTAACTTTGCTGCTGACTCCACAACACATACCTCACATTCATTTATCCAGCAACTAAATCAACTTATATTCTTAGTATTTTTGATTCAACCTATTTGATAATCAGCAGTATTATCACTCAAAATGAGCTGCAGTTCCCAAAGAACAAAAACATATGTTTACAGGGTTTTAAGAGTCAAAAGCACAAGTACATTCACAGTCCATCAGGAGGTGTGGGTGGGAAAAAAAACAAAAACACTAAATATAAGCAGGAGGGAGCAAATGGTTCTGCCATTCAAACAGCCAGATGGAGTTAAGTTGCTAATCAGCTCCTTTAGACCCTAAACAGTCTGCACTGAATGGAAGTTAGTTTAAGTGTGATCAGATGGACTCACTTAAGAGCAAGGCTGCAGGTTTATTTGAATTGATTATTTAAATCAATGAAGTAGAGTTCAAAAACACAGGTCTACTTCACAGTCTTAATACATGGACGTTTTATCACATCAGGTAAAACAAAGCTAAACTTCTAGCAGCAGTATCATGTTGTTTTGGCCTAATTTAGGCTTTTTCAGCATTTGTGTGTGTGTGTGTGTGTGTGAGTGTGTGTGTATGTATATTTTTTTTTTCAAGGTAAAAGTACAAGGTTGCAGCACTTCATAGCACAGCGCAGAAACAACATATAACTACACGTTACAAAGTCATCTGTAGCCAACATCATGTTTTGAAAGTACCTCACCCTTTTTTGAACACATTCCAAAATCTGTCTTTCAAGGTGGATTTGTGTGACAAATCCTCTGGTGCAGCCTTGTCTTACAAAAATATTGGAAAGAAGTACATCCTCTTTCACACTGCTTTACATATAGATGGGAGAAGCCATGAAAATAGGGCCAGTAGAAAGCCAGTTGGAGAAGCACAGTGATATGATGGTTAGCACTTTCACTTTACAGCTAGAAGGTTTCTGGTTTGAGGCACAGCTGTGTCCTTTTTGTGTGTAGTTTGCATATTATTCCAGTGCTTGTATGGGTTTTTCTCCAGGTACTTTCTCTCACAGTCCAAAATTATGCATGTGAGCTTGATATTCAGGGGAAGTGTGAGCATACGTGTCCTCTGATACTATACTAACAACATGTTCAGGATTTACCCTGCCTCTTGACTAATGACAGCTTATTTGGACTCCAGCTGCACATTTTTGTTTTCCTTTCGGCTGTTCCTTTCAGAGGTCGCCAAAGAAAATCAGCTTTCACCCAACCCTATCCTCTGCATCTTCTTCTCTCACACCAACCAACATCATGTCCTCTACGTCCATAAATCTCTTCTTTGGTCTTCCTCTAGGTCTCCTACATGGCAGTTCCAACCTCATCATCCTTCTACCGATATATTCATGATCCCTCACCATCTCAGTCTGACCTCTGTGACCTTCCCTTCAGAACATATAAAATGTACTGTCCCTCTGATGTACTCATTCCTGATCCTATCCATCCTTGTCACTCCCAGACATAACCTGTCTTTTCTTCAGTGCTACAGTTTCTAAACCATACAACATCGCAGATCTCACTATGATCATCTCTTCTAGTCTTTCTTCTCTTTCACCTTTCTCATTCATCAACTCAAAGTAGTCTTTCAGTCTTCTCACCAAGCTTCTGTCACCTGTCAATACATTTCAATCTCTGTTCAAGCCTGCGCCACATCCTCCCAATCTCTATCTCTCTGCTTTGCTACCCTGTAAAAATGATTCTCTTGTCCTTGCTGTCCTACCTAGCATAGAAATCATTGTGCATCTTTTATTTGACCTTTGACATCTCTACCTTCACCTTATGCTGTATCTCCCTGTACTACTGTCTACTCACTTCGGTTCTCTGTGTCCCTCTGTGTCCCACTCATTCTTACCTAATCTCTTTCTCTGTACAAACTCCTGCACTTCCTCATTCCACCACCAAGTCTACTTGTCTCTTTTTCTTACCAGATATCACACCAAGTACTCTCTTACCTGTCTCCCCGATCACATTGGCTGTAGCTGTCAAGTCATCTGGAAGCACATCCTGATCACCTAGAGCCCGTCTCACTCTCTCTAAAAAAAACAAAAAAACAAAAACACACATGCACAACCCTCTTCCACGTTGTCCTATGCTACCTTTGTCTTCTTCATGTTTCTCGCCACCACAATCATTGTACCCACCACGATCTTATGCTGTCCAGCTTCAGTCTCACCTACAAACACTTTGCAGTCGCTGATCTTCTTCAGGTTATGTAACCCTATGTTCCTGCCCCTTCTGGAAGAAAGTATACAGCCATTCTCCTCCTCCTTGCAAAGTCTACCACCATCTGTCCTTCAGGGTTCCTATCCTGGACACCAAACCTGCCCATCACTTCCTCATCACCCCAGTTACCTTCTCCAAAGTGTCCATTGAAGTCTGCATCAGTCATCACTCTAATTTCAGGGGATACTCAGAATTCCTCATTCTCTTCCAACTCACATCCCACCTGTGGGGTATAAGCACTAACAACATTGAACATCTCAAGCTTCAGACTCATCAAACACATCAGACACATCAATCTGACAAACTTTTCACCTTCAAAACATTCCTAACAAGCTCCTCCTACTCTTTCTTTCGATACCCATTCACACCGTGATAAAACAGCTTGAACCCTGCTCCTAAGCTTCTCGCATTGCTACCTTTCCACCTGGTCTCCTGAACACACAGAATAGCCACCTTCCTCCTCTGCATCATGTCAACC
>JBAMYA010106645.1:0-19792 GCA_037176975.1 Arrhamphus sclerolepis | reverse complement strand
CTGGGTTTCTCAAGCGCCTAGAGATGACTTGTCATAAATAGGCGCTATATAAATAAATTGAATTGAATTGAATTGAAAACAGAATATCAGCAAAACAAGGAGAGCTAGCTTCTCCATCCACCTGTTCATCCATTCATCCACCCGTCCATCCATCCATCCAACCATCAGTCCATCCATCCACCCATCCAACGCTCATGCCTCCATCAATTTGATCATCCATCCATCTGTCCATCCAACCACCCATCCTTCCATCCATCCATTCATCCATCCATTAGTATTAGAATTATGAGTTGTTGGGTCTTCATTCCTGGATAGTGGAGATGACGATCCATCCCTGAACTGGCGTCTTGACCAGTCATCTTTGCTGTACCTCATCATCTCTAACCATTGCTCCAATCATTTTTGTGATGCCCATTTTTCTGTCATTTTGTTGTACTTTTTTCCCATGGGGCTGTGTGGAGGATGTGCCATCTTCTGGGGCCCGTGTAAACCTGAGCAGGGAACCCCGGTCAGTGTTTTCAGTCTGCTCCATGTTGTGGATTATAGAAGTATAGCAGTAGAAACATTTTCCAGCCATGTCCACACTCCTCCTGCTCCAGTAGTCCCTTTCTCATTAGGATGTCCTGGTTCCCCAACAGCACATAATATTTCTGTAGGGATGCCATCGTTTCATTGCAGGCTGTGACAACACCATAGAACATGATCAGATGTTTTCTGGTCATTGTTCAGTCAGATGCTGACATGTCGAAGAGTTCAGAAACACATTTTACAAGTGAGCATTTGGTCCAGGTGGTGGAATAACTCAACTTCTGCCTTCACCTGCACTGGAAACGTGCTCACACTGGCAGCAAACCAGAAAACTGAAGACTTTAGTTCCCATCTGTGATGTTCACTCATTTATTAAAAACAAGTAATCCTCAATTATCAGGTTAACTTTAGATTTAAACTGCCACGGTGAAAGCAAACTAATGTGTTTAACTACAGAACCAGTGTGTGTGTGTGTGTGTGTGTGTGTGTGTGTGTGTGTGTGTGTGTGTGTGTGTGTGTGAATACGCCTACTTGTTTACATAATCCAGCATGAATAAACATGAGATGATTTATGAATAAACATGTGTGATGCTGCAAACACACACACTCTCTGCTGGGATGTCCTGAATATTCATGCAGCAGTCCCGTCACTCGTTCTCACACTCGTCTCAGGACGGACGGACACTCGTCCTGCTGAGCCTCCTCTTCCTCTCCGCCTCCACTTCTTCTTGTCTTGTTTTCTTCCTCCCTCATCCTCCTCCCATTCCTGCTTCCCTCCCCGCCCTCCTCCTCAGCTCCAGAAGAAGTTGATCTAAACATTGTTTCTGATTTGCTCAATGTACATTGAACGTGAATCGTGCAATGTTTTTGTTTTTCCACAGCAGAGTAAAATATTTTGTTGACTTCTGCACAGAACGTATCAGCTTTACCTGAGAGCTTTATGATAAAACCATTTTATTTACTTCCTGAGATGTGCAGCACATCTCATGTCCACTATTGCAGGGAAATGTTTAGAAACAGTGACATTTACTTTCATTGCAGGAATTTTTCTTTCTATCCTGCTTGAAGACAAAAATGTACTTATGGAATATAAACTACGCACAAAAAGTAAGTAAATTAGTGTTTGATAGATTATTTCTTTTCTTGTAACAATACTTCTTAGCAATAAATGTTATACTGGTGGAAACCCTGTTTAATTCTCTTTGAAGTGAAACCAGTGAGCAGCAGAGCCGAGGATGTGAGTTGCACTCATGGAAGATTTGATTCTTGTTTGGTAGATTGGATGATTAACCTCTGAATAAACAAGGCATATTGTCAATTTCACACTTTAACTAGAATAATTTGGGCCTCTGGGTGGCTCAATAGCTTATGCAGGTGGTCCATATACAGAGGCCACAGTGCTTCTTCAGTGGTCACAGGTTCAACTTCTGGTCCTTTGTTGTGTGCCGTCCCTACTCTCTTTGCCCCACACAACATGGTAGGACCAAGCATCACCTCAGTAGGACCCAACATCACCAAGATAGGATCCAAGATCACTATGGCTTGGCCCAACATCACCATGATAGGATCCAACATCACCATGGTAGGACCCAACATCACCATGGTAGGACCCAACATCAGGTCAGGTGGGACCTGCAGAAAGAGTGTGTGTTTATGCTTTTAAATGATTCTGAGCAATCTGAAACTGAGATAAGGGAGGCAGGGTGAAAATGCTCAGTGTACAACAGGACTCCCCCCAGCAGCCTAGGTCTATAGCAGCATAACTAGGAAGTGCTTTAAGAGACTACAGAGTTAAATACTTCATTAAACAGGAAGGTCTTACCTTGACTGTAGAGGGAGTCAGCCTCCCACATCGATGTTGGGTGTTGATTCCATAATAGAGGAACCTGATAGCTAAAGGCTCTGCCACCTTTTCCACACCTAGACTTGGAACAGAAAGTAAACCTTTGTTCAGAGAGAAGAATGTTCTACTAGGACAGTAACTACAAGATTCATCAGATACATTGACGCTCCATCATTCAAAGCTTTGAATGAAAGAAATACTTTTTTGAATTTGCTTCTAAATGTGACATCAACAGATGTGACATCATCCAGAAATCACTATAAATACACAATAAAATTTTACCTTTAAAGTTTGAAGATTTTATCTCTCTCTTTTCACCTTTTGTTCATCCCATTTGAATAAATTTTTAATTAAAAAAAGATTCCTCATCTCTCCCTCTAGAACTTACCTTCTCTACAGCGCACACCTAAGCGAACACATCATTAAAGTCATCTGAGCCTCAAATATAACTGGTTCTTAAAGTAAATGAATGATGCACAAAGGTAATTAGATTGCAAATGTCAGTAAAAAAATCAGCTTTTTGTGGAGAAAGGAAGCATTTATAATGGAGGTCTTGCAGCATTCAGACCTTTAAGAAGCATTTGCTTAGAGTCTGAGACCTTTCTCTGACCTTTGCTCATCTGAAAGAATCTGGCAGAAAGCTGCTGTGGACCTGACACTCTCATCCAGACCTCCGTGACACTCGTGCAGCTCCTACACTTCTGACTTTTCTCCTCTCCTGCCTCATTTCAGTTCAGAGTGGGAATATTATACTCTTAACTGCTGAAAAAGCAATTACAGCTGCAAATTGCTGCTGAAGCTCTAGTGCATTTGTTAATAATAGTCTGTCAGATAAAATGAAGTACCAGTTGCAGAAACATTTTACTGCCTCACTTTAAACCCATTTAACTTCCATTAGTTGTGTTCTTTCTGGTCAGCATCACTTTAATTTGACATTCTTTCCACTGATGCTCAGCGTGCTCCTGTTCTCGCGCTTCTGTGGTCGCCTCCATCTGCAGGAGGATGCTGCCCCTGTGTGGCCACAGGAGCACACTGCAGCCGCAGAGCGGATGTTTGGACAAAAGTTTTGTTTCTGAGCAAAAGATGAGCAGAAGATATGAAAGAAACACACCTGCAGGAGAAATGGGCTAAATAGGCTGCAGCGAAACATCTCAAATAAAAAACACGGAATCTCTCAGGAACTGGAAACAGAAGCAGCGATGGATCTGAAACCTAAAAATAAAATCTTCAGTGGAGAAAAAAGAATCTTGTTCAGAAAATCTAATGTCATTTTTGGAAAACATATGATCTGGATCCAAAATGTCAGTTTTCTTTCCTCTGACAGACTTTTGGTTTTTAATTTTGTTGTAACTAGATGCTATATAAATGAAATTTAAGTGAATCAAATTGAATTTGAGCTTCTCAATCCTCTTTGTAAGTTACCATGCAGAAAAAAATAACAGTATTAAAATTCATTCCAATGATGAGTTCACGTCATTGTTCCCTGCACAGATCTTCCCCACGTAGACCTCACTACATAGAGACTATGCAATAATGCTCTATAATAGAAAGTAGAGAGAGTGACTTTGGACACAGTTTCATTTTCATTTGATGATATCAAACTAATTCTGCATGGATGGGGCTTCTGGTGCTGTCTCCTCCCTCAGGGTCGGTTATCTCACTGAATTATTGGTGAAACTTGGCAGCCCTGTTGTTCACCAGAGGCCCGTTGAATAAAAGCAAAATAAGAGGTTAAGGTGGGATAATTACTGATCCTGGCTGAACTATATCTCCACCCTCAGCACCCATAACTAGCTAGCGACACTAAAATGAAATGACTGTACAGTAGCTCAGCAGCTATGCTACACTCTCAGCCTGAGACTTGGCAACTCTGCGTATAAGTAGGGACTTTTTATTTGCCACAGGTTTGTCCTTGCGGGACATCCTCTGGATCTCTGAAAAGTGCCTAGAGACAATGTGTACGGTAACAGATGCTCTACAAACGACATTGACCTAAACAGATCCCCGAGGGACAACTGCTGTAAATAGACGCTATATAAATACAATTTAAAATTTCAGTCACATATTTACGTTGGCAGGACTCTTGATGGTGCTATAATATTTTGAAACTTAGTTTTGTATCTATTTTCTTATTGTTTTTATGTATTCTTTGATATTTTGACATTTTCGGCACCAAAATTTGGCCAGACCTGTGTTTTTGTAAAAATAGTTCACACTGACGATAAATGAACTCCGTTTACCAAACTATTATTATTATTGTTAATATTTTTATGACACAGTTCACACCTCTGCTCTATGATGTAAATCTGTGTTTCGGTTTTGACGTGTGGAACTGGTGTTGTCTCTAAATAAAACCACATTAGCATGCGAACCACACTTCAAATTCTATTATACGTTTAGTAGGTCACCATGTAAGTATAATACACATTTCTACAAGAACTTTAGCACAACTGACAGTAATTTATTTATTCACATCCTCATTTATACAAAGAATTTTCATCCACCGTGTTGAAGTGAGGCAGGAAGCCGAGGCACCTGGAGAAACCTGCATGGACAAGCGGAGGCCGAAGCCAGGACCCAGACTGGGAACTTTCCTGCTGTCCTGTCCTCTTCATGTCAGATTTTGTCTGTGATGTCAACAGAGGACATGTTCTTGTTGTGTGCTGCTGGTTTGTCTTCAGTGCGCCTGCTGGATGAGGCTTAAACGGTCCAGAGAAGAATGTGTAAATCTTGAAGTTAAACTGCACTGCAAAAACTGATTTCTAAAAAAGTAAAAAAAAAAAAACTTGTTCCAAGAAAAAGTGGTCTTATTTTAAAAGCATACATCTCATATTTTTCTTACCCCCTGGCAGATTTTTCTTAGAAATCAGTTTTTGCAGTTTATGCTATGAAGTTAAACTACGCTCAAGTGAGGCACGTTGTTGTTTCCCCTGCTGGTCTTTGGCCATATTAGAGGTTACCCGGGTGCATTTAAAGACCCACCTCTACTCCATTTTCATACGTACATCTGTCATTTCCATTATTGCTCCTCATACCTCTGAGTGTTATTGCTGTTTGTGTGGTTGTTTGGCAACACATTCACCAGGGGGCAGCGATGAGTCCAGTTACTGACGTCAACAACCATGACGAGGGTTAAGGAGGTTGTAATATTTAGGCTACTAAAACCAAACAGCGGTGAGGTGAAGGACCACTAAACAATAGTTGCTACATAAATGAGGAGTGCTTTTCACTAATTTTACCCGTGCGTGAAATTGACAAAATTTTCAATATTTTCAGATTTCCACAAGAACATTTGACAGCCAATTTTTGATCAGAATTTCTTCTTTTTCCTTTTTCATATATTTGGTTTACAATTGACTCACTAAGCTCCACTGGTGTAACTGGTGCTGCTGATCTTTTCTTTGTTGAAATGACTGGAACGCAGCCTGAAATTACTTGTAAGGTTCAGCACATTGACATTCCTCGTTTTGCCTCTCTCTCACCCTGAATCGGTCACGTCAGCCATGAAGGGATCGATGTGTAGCGTCTTTGCTTTGGATCATTACGATTTACCCTCATTGCCACTGCAGTATAGTACTGCATGGTCAAAGGAAGAAAATGATGAAAAATTAATTATCTCTATCACTTGTTTTGTTGCTTTCTTTCAGAAGTAGTCATGTCTGTGAAACACTACAAATGTAACACTTTTACCGCCACCTCGTGGATAAAAACAGCACCACTCTAAGAGCTTAAGTAATTTTGTCCTCGGAGGAAATAAGTTTCAGTGTTTTTCCATCACATAGTTTTTGCACCACTCAACTGTACTCACCTCAGTCTGTCGTTTTCCATTGCAAATTCAATGTGGGTGGTTGATCATAGCGAGACGGCCTGGACGCTGCTCACGTCGTAAGATTGGAGGAGTAAAACGTACCGTCGCTGTTGCTTGGTTGTCCTCAGTGGAGATGGCTTCATTTGTTCCATTTTTAGGAGCCAATGACTGAAAGGTGTCCTGCTGCTCTTTTGTCACAGTTGTTGGTACAAATGTTACCTCCTCCGCATTGGTGATGGCTTCATTTTCTCCACTTTTAACAAGCATTGATTTACGAGTGATGTCAGAGGTTACATCGCAGCCAAGTGTCCACAGAGACACCTTGATCTAAAGAGGACTGGTGGACCTCTTTCAGAGGTTGGGTGCCTCATTGACACCAAAATCAATTTCACATTAAAGGGCTGACTGATGTTTTACCAACATTATGTTTGGTCTGACATCAGCATGAACCAGGTTGATGCTCATCAGAGCTGCTGGACATTCGCTCATATTTCACAAACTCCTGCTTCTCATGACACCAAACCAGCTCATGTCCAACATTTCAAAGACCAGTGGTCTGTTTCAGAAAATCTGAGTGTGTTGAACTGGAACTCAGGAGAACTCTAAAGCCAAGTTACTTAAACCCAGAACAAGAGGGTTCAGTTGAGCCGGCATCAGAAACTGAGGTAACTCAGTCAGTCTGTTACCATGGTAATAGATATTTGAAGAGACAGAAGATGAAGTCATGATCCAAAACCTGGATCATTCGCTTTATAATCAAAGTCCTCGCTCTCTGGATCAGACTGTCTCTGCCAGTCCCTCAGCTACTTATGGCTCAAAAACGAGCCGCAGTCCGACCTTCACATTCAGAGATCGACTCGTTTTCATCACACACAAAACAAAAACAACTGTACTACACACTAACTATACAGTCCAAACGCGGCAAATATCACAAATCTCAGCTTTCAAAACGTTTGGGTTCAGTATTTCTCTTGTCGCCGCTGCCACTCCCAAAACCTGTTTTCTTCCTTGCAACAAAGTATTCAGGAAAAGCGTTGCGTAAATTGAGCATAAGTCTGGTTTTACTTGGCCTATAAACACATTTTAAACTTGTATATAGTTTGAAGGCTGCACTTTCAACACAAGTTGAAATGGAGACTCAGAGATGCGGCGTCTCGACTGACGTCATCATAGTTGGTCACTGTGACCTGTACGCGCCGGTGCGTCATAGCTAATGCTAAGAACTAGCACAGTCAAGGCATCTTTAACAGCACTGGTCATCATCCTCACATGGTCCTTCCAAGACTTCAGACAAGGTCAAGTATTCATTCAGTCATAGATTTAAGCTGCACGTTGCTCTTTAAAGTCACGGTAACTCAAAGTGGACTGAACTCTGAAACCAGAAACTCCAACCTTCTTTCTGAAACAGGACCCAGACATAAATGTCTGTTCAACATTTATCATTTATTTTTATCAGGACCAGACTTCCTGGCTGTACCCAGCCTCTGCTTCTAGGTGATCATTTCTCACGTTTTCTTTTGTCTCCAGTTATTTTTTTGCACCCAAGACCTAAGAAATCCTGGATGTGACGCGTGGGGACTTCACTGTTTGAAAGTGTGGAGAGGTGAACTGACTATGAACTGGTCTTGATTGGGTTTCTTGATTAAGTAAAAGAAGGAGACGATCTAAATCTGAGCTATTTAATGTCACAAACGGCCTCATACATCAGCCTACTACCTTTATCAAACCAATCTATTGAACAGACAGAAAAAAACAAATGAAAAAGAAACAAATCACAGCAGAAATCATGACACGGTTCACAGAGAAACCAGCAAAAGTCTTCATCCATCAGTTCGTTCTCAGCATGAAAACCTGAGCAGGAGAACATGTCAGAAACCGTTTCACGTAAAAAGATCAACCTTCAGGGAACAGAAGAGGTGAAAACAGTTGAATTCCTCTTGAAAGGTTCTCAGGTTTCACTTCTGCAACGCTAACTTTAAACATGTGAGGCTGATCGTCATGGTTACTGCTCCTGGTCAGGCCAAGAGGAAATCCAGAGAGCAGCAGAGTGCATCTGCAGCAACAAGGTGGCGTCACATGACCTGTGAGCGCTGCAGGAGGAATCATGACTGTGAAGATGTAATACTGAGACTTGACGTGGACCTTTTTTTTTTTATCTTTAAAACGTCAGAAATCATGTAACACACACACACAGACTAAAAATATCTAAGAACATAATTTACAATAAAAGTAAAGAACTTAACACATCTAAGTTTTTTTTCCCACATTTCCACTTTTCAGAGGCTTGGAGAAAGGAGTTTGACTGTTCGGATTCTAGAACTTCCTTCACTAAATTTGGAGCTTTGTGATTGGATGTTTGCTGCTAAGATGCATGCTGGGAGATGTAGTAAACCTCTTCAATGGGAAATTTACTTCAATGAGCTCCTGTTTACACATTAAAGAATCAGATCTGAGCAAATAACCTGGACCAATGGTTGATCTGAGCCAAAGTCCCGTGTTGATGAAGACCCTCAACTGTCTGATTCTGGAAGTTAAACGTCTGAAAACAGCAGAACTTCCAACGGAACAGAAGACGCCATCTGATCCCTCAGTTTCTTGAGTCTCTTATCAGTTTCAACAATCAGCTGGAGGTTAAGACAGATGAAAATGATGCTGTCAGGTTCGCAGGATTTATCAGTAACAGACAGCCTGAGAGACAAAGCTCAGGGCACACGTCCGCCAGCAGGGAAGTTCAAATCAAGTCCTCATCAAGTCCTCACGCTGCCGCCAGCAGAAGAGCATCACATGACCACAGCTGATGGAGGGCAGCCAGCAGAGAAGCTGCAAACAGACGGGAACACGGCGTGGTCATGTGACACGGCAGCGGTGAGCCCGCCTCCCTCCATCTCTCAGGTGCGCCTCCTTTTGGCTCCTCCTGGACTTGCAGGGTTGGTGGACGACAGCAGTTTCTCCGCTGCCCGACTCCTTTTCCTTTTCTCTGCCTCCTTCCCTCCGCCGCTGCCGCCACCGCTGCTGCCTCCTCCTCCTCCCACTCCTCCTCCTCCCCCCGCTGCCGCGCCTCCTCCTCCATCACTCCCTCCCTTTTCCTTGTCTCGCTCTCTCTCCTTCTCCCGACTGCTGCTCGTTCGCTCCGACATCTTTACAGAAGAGTTGCTCCCTGAAAAGACAAAAAACCCAAAACAGTTCAGTGTTTTACCATCAAGTTACGAGACTAAAAACATGGTTCACTCGTGATTCTACAAAATTTCCTTTTTAAAATTCAAATCATGACTTTTAAAATTCATATAAGGAGAAAAAGTTGAAAATGATGAATTTTACGACTTGTGTCGATTTTATGTTAAAGTCTCGATTGTACAAAATATGAAATTAAGAAAAAAAAATTTTAAGAAAAAAAAACAAAAACGATTTCAAAATTTGTGATTTTACAAGAAAAATATGTGATTTTTGGAGAAAAGCCTCAATTTTATAAAGGTTGCTATGTTTGCAAAATTTGAGATTTTGATAAAAATCACTTTTTAATATAAAAAAAAAATACATAATTTACTCTTTTAGAACAAAATTTGAAATTTGTAAATATATGAGAAAAAACTGCAAATTAATTTTTTTTTTAACACAAAAGTCAACTTTTTTGGAATTATTAAGAAAAAGTATCTATTTTTGAGAAATTATATATTTTAAACTAAAAATGTTCCAATTTTGCATAATTCTCTATTTTACAGCTAAATTTACTCACTGACCTGCTCCATCGCCGCTCTCCCTCTCGCCGACAGCGCTCTGCAGCTGCCAACCTCTGCACCCCCATCATCACGACCAAATACCGCCCCCCGGGGGACAGAGCTTTCGCCACTGCTGCACCCCCCTCTGGAACTCACCCTCCCGGCCATCGGAAACTCCGATACAGTCCTGCCTTTCAAGCGCGACCTTAAAACTCACCTCTTCAGTTCTGCATATAACACCTGACACTTCATCCTCCTGCACCACCCACCCTCCACCTCCAAACCTGGTTTCGTTCTGTCGTTTCCGTACCCCCTGTTGAGTCTTTGTATGCGTCTGAATGTATACCCGTCTCATTTGTAAAGCGTGAGTATCTTGAAAAGCGCTATAAAAAATGTATTATTATTATTAAATTTGCTTGTTTATGAAAAAAGGTCCGTTTTTTTTATTTGTGATTATATAAGAAAAACTTGTGCTTTTAGTAGAAAAGGCTCACTTTTATGATAAAAATCATTAATTTCGTAAAATCTGTCATTTTGTGACAAAATTCACTTTTTTTCCTTTTACAATCAACAACCACAAACTTGCATGAAATCTGACAACATATCTGGCTGAGGAAGTAAAGAATAATGGTAACCATGGCGACGCCTCTGCTGCAGACGCTCAGTTTCACTCTCACATGATCGCGCTCGTGTCTGATCTTCTTGTCAGATTTTATCTGCTGACTTTGTCTATAAACGCCCAGCTGAAGGTCGTCGCTGCAGCTGGTGTACTCTGTTTCTGTCAGAGTATGTTACAATTAAAATATAAATATTCCAGTGCCTGTAGCAGTCGTAATGTCATGTTTCCAGCACACGTGGAGAAGCATGGCTGCACATGAACAGGTGTGATTGCAGGTACCGGGACTGTGACAGATACAGGTACCTTCTTCATGTGTTGCTGGAGGTTCTCTCTCCATCCTGAACTCCTCTCTGGTCTCCTCCTCTGACCCCAGCTTCCCTGCAAACACAACATCAGTGGCATAAACATCTGGCTTCGACCTCTCCTTCTTGGTTGCTAGGCAACACCTATCCGAAAAGAAAGTTGTTGTTCCCCTCTTTCTCTAACATGTTTTGACATTTGATCTCTCTCCTGCAGACAGGCGGACATTTAAACTCCTGATCCTCATCCACGGCACTCCTGATCCCTGACTGCAACTTTCAGAATGACTGAACACGAACTTAAAATTTTACTTGATGGGGATTTCGTTGAGAGATTGACAGTTTTTGTTCTCAAACACAAGTTCATCTGAACCTTTCAGGTGATCAGAGCTGAGGCAGCTGAAGAATATCAGTCGGTGGTTCTCTCACCTTCTTTAACTTCCTGGATGATGTCATCCGGCAGAGAAAAGCTCTTTTCTGTGTTCGGAAATGGTAGAATCTCCGACTCATGCTGCATCACAGAAAAATAACTCAGTCAGACACAAATAGGTAGTGTGTGTGATATAGAGTGTGTGAGAGTCCTCACCAGAGCCTGCATGTCGTACATGGTTCCCAGGTGATCCCAGATGACGGAGGATGAGACCTGCCGGCCGATGTTCTGGCTGAACTTGTCTCTGATGCAGATCATGTGGAAGTGCCGGTTCACTCCTGCAGACAGATGCAGCGTCACATCGGTTGTACGCGTCTACACGCCGGCCGTACATGTCTGCATGCAGGCTGACGCAGACCATACATGTCTATATGCATGCTTTTACAATCATATCACTGTACACAAGAAGAAAATAAAATATCTAAAAGGTCCCACTAAGCTCAGATTTGCTAATAAAATCATGCAAAAAAAAAAAAGGAAGAAATTATCAAGATGATGATAGGAAAAGGGTTCAAGGCAGTTGAGTAAAATATTACATTTGACCCCGCCCCTTTTTGTGACGTGTGCCTCTTTTGAATACTGTGCTACAGCTTTGTGCTGCAGTATTATTTTATTCTATCAAGGTCAGACACAGATATGCAAAAGCTTTAAACTGATTTGTTTTAATAAATATATCAATTCTCTTTGAATACAAAAAGACAAACATTAAAATCATTTTGTCTGTCTTGTTTACGATTCACCTTATTTTTAACGTATTTAGCCCACTTTCAGCTACTTCCACATTTCTAAAGTACACACAGCCTTCGGAAAAGACCAACCCCGTCCCAGTTAGGAGCCGTACTGGGTTAAACTGGCTTAAACTGGTGGAACTGCCTCTTACCTACGGGCTTGTGTCCGATCATGGCGTGGAACAAACACACCTCCACCTCATGGCTCCAGACCACCGGGTCCTCGGAGGACAGTCCGGAGTCCGGAGGCTTCTCGTCGGTCTGACTGAGCGTCACATCTGCCTCCCCCATGTTTGAACCAGAACTAAAAACTCGATTTAAAAAAAACAACAACAGAATCCAAGCTAACCGGAACTCTGTGCTTTCAACACCGGATGTAGGACTTCACTTCCGGGTGCTGCTTGTCAAAGTAAAATAATGTAATGATAAATTATTTTAGTTGATAAACACGAGCAATTATCAAGTAAATAAGTAAACAATATTTTACAAGAATAAAATAAAAGCAAATAGGTAACATCCAACAGATGAGACATTCGGGTTTCAAAATAAAAGCCCAGGACAAGAAACTTGAGGTGTTTCTCAGTCTGTGTTCTTGTCTGTCCTCATAATCTGGTGAAACGCGATTTGTGAAGTCCTGGCTATTTTTAAAGCGCATACAAATTGATTTTAGCAAAATGTACAATTACAACTTCAGAATGCAATGATTTTTTTATTTTTTAAAAACCTCATAAACTTATATTTTATTCCCAATAATACATGAAGCACATATCCAATGTTAAAACTGAGACCAGTTTCCGCAGTTTTAGGAGAGGAACGTTGTCTCATTCTGGTCTGATGCAGGATTTGGTTTTCTGATGCTCCAGATGTTTTCTGTTGGTGAAACATCTGGACTGCAGACAGAAAAATTCAGCAGCTGGACTGGCCTCTTCCTGCTGTTGTGATGGATGCAGGATGTGGTTTAGCATCATCTCAGGTTTTCCCTGAAAGACACATTGACCGGATGGAAGCAGATGTTCTAAAATCTCTATGTGCTCTTCATTATTTCCAGATGTGTTGCTTCCACCAAAGCCAGAATAAGCTAATATTTTCCAAGAAATGATAAAATGTCTCAGTTTCTACATCTGATATGTTCTTTGTTTTATTGGAAATAAAAAGGGATTTATGAGATTTGACATCATTGCACTCATACACAGATTCCCAACTTTTTTACAGCTGGAGTTGTAGTACACAATGTGCAAGATGCAAGAAATTGTACTTTTGCCTCATGCAGGAAACACCTGTACAACTGACTTATATATGCCATAACCTTTAATGCAATGTACCACTGCTGGAGAAGTTGGCCACAGCTGACAATCCACTGGCTGTGCCGCTGTCACTCATATGGAGGTAGACTACACTACCCATCACAAACTACACTACCTGGATTTAACTAAGCAAATAAGTAAGAAGCTCCCATTGGATGATTAAAGTTATTTAACTCTAACTGATGCAGTTAGTAGATTCTCTTTTCTAAAACAGCCAAAAGTGTCAGAAGACACATCCTGTGGTCGTATGAAAGATGTTCATCTGTTTCAGAAGGGTCAAATTATTGTCATCAAGCAAAGTAAACATCAAAGGAGATTGTTGAAACCACTAAACCTGGCTTAAGAACTGTCCAACACATTATTAAAAACTGGGATGATAATGGGGGAGCATCATCTTCCAGAAAGAAATGTGGTCAGAAAAACATCTTCAATGATTGTGATCAGTGATCTCTTCAATGTTTGCTGAAATCAAATCATGAAAAACAACAGCAGAGCTCTCTGCTATGTTTAATAGTAAAAGAACATTTCTACGTGATCAATGTGAAGGAACTAAACAGCTGTGGAGCCTGAAGAAAACCACTGATCAGTGAGGATCATCAGGAAAAAAGGCTTCAGTCTGAGAGAGCATAAAGACTGGACTCTGGAGCAATGAAGGAGGTCATGTGGTCTGATGAGTCCAGGTAGAATCAGTTCCAGAGGGTGAAGTGATGCTCCCATCATGCCTAGTGTCTACCTTACAAACCTGTGGGGGCAGTCTATGATCTGGGGTTACTGCAGTTGGGCAGGTCTAGATTCAGGTCTAGGTCAGGGTTATGAGGTCAGCTGACGACCTGAATGAGCAGGTTTTTCCATCAACAGATGTTTTCTTCCCTGATGACATGGACATATTCCAAGATGAAGGTGAAGGAGTGATCAGGCTCAGATAGTGAACAAGTGGTTCAGGGAGCATGATTTATTTTGTTTGTGCATTAAAGTACAAACAATAAAAGTGGTCACTGGTGCTACTGGCTGAATATACGCATCTAGTGGCGGAGGGTCATCGCAGCCAGAGCCACACTCATTACCGATGTCCTTGAAACATTGTGTCCCTAAGACGCACCGTTTGTTTTAATTAAAATGCAGAACGTTTTCCTCTCTGGTGTCGCCACCTGCTGGTCGTCTTGGTGTACCATTGAGGTTGTTTTTTGTATTGGTATACCGAGATATTCTGGACCATATTTTCATTAAATACATTTGAGAAGTTGACCATTTATGGGTCCAATTTATCGCACAATGCAATTTTCTGTTTAACATGCTCAAAAATGTAAGTTAAAACTTTGATACACTCCTGTTACTGCAACAGAATGTAGATGAAAGTCTGCTTTAATGAGACTCATTTGCTGTTCCGTTCATTTAATCAAGAAATTAAAAAGAAACTAAAAGAAGCTAAATCAGAGACGAAATCGATCACTGATGATGAAAGATGATGATGATGGTCAAACAAGCACAGCCAGTCGAGCTTCTCTATTCTGTGATCAAAACACCAAAACCTTTATTGCAAATTAAAATAAAAAAAAAGAAAGAAAAAGATACATTTGGAGATGTGAAACAACCTCCTTCACAAATACAACCAAAGAAGAGGAAAAAAAAAAAGTCAGATACATTGTTTTTAAATTGAACTCCAGAGAGCTGAATATGAGCACAATCATTTTATTCATCATGTTTGTTTTGTTTTTTTTTTTACATCAAAATACAAAACTGTGCATTGTTTTATATTATAAAGCATCCACATCATTAACATCCTGAACGTTAACGATGACGGATGTGTCCAGTTGTCTGGCGTTTACTCAAGCATCCAAAAACGTTCACATCTGTAGCCTGAACTTCCCTTTATCCTCTGACCAAATCAAAAATGACAGTTTCAAGCATTTAAAAATTATATTTATGCTTCATATGACCCCCCCCCCCCAGTAAACTAACTTTTAATGTCATTTCACCAGTCTTACAGAACAGTTTTAGTTCTTGTCAGTCTGACACGCTGCATTATGGGAAATGTGGCTTTTGGTGCATCACCTGAACTGTGACAGGTCAGGACAGTCGGGACGTCTCTGATGAGTCATTTCATATTTCTCGTTACCGTTTGTAAAGAACCGACGTTCACTGCTTTCTGGAACCATCTTTGATTTCAAAACTTCAGAAAAACTGAAGTTCTCCTTTAATTTAAATGATTTATTCTGTAGACTCGTCCTCAAACGTTCCGTTTCAGATGAGAAACATGAATTTAAACTCAGATCAGGCCAGTTTCAGGATGCTTGTGTAAAATCTTTTTTTTTTTTTTTAAACCGCTCCTACTCATTCTTGCAGTTTACTGGATGAACCGCCACATGTCCCCTCCCCTTTCACAGAACATCCACCAATAAGACGCAAGAATGAGAACATGGAGGGGTGTGCGGAGGAGGGAGGGTCAGTGTGACTCCTCCCCCCTCCTCCCTTTGCCCCTCCCCTCACAGGCCAGAACTTTAAGACTGAAGAAAACAAAACAAAAAAAACAAAACACGAAAGGTCATAAATGATGAACGTGTGGCGGCAGGTGAGCGCTCACCTTTACGGAGAACGACAAGAGCGCTGAAGGCGGGAAAACATCTGGTCCCTCATGTTTTAATTTTTAACCCTCACGTCCATGAGGAGAAGCATAAAAACAGTCTAAATTTGTAAAAGAAATTAATTCTGAAACACATCTGATACTTTTGGCATCATTCCTCACATTTTTGTGCTTCTTCAACAGAAAAATGAGAAACTTAAACAGGTTCTGGCAGTGAAGGTTTTTCTTTTTAGGGATCAAATCTTCTTAAAGCGTGAACAACCACTCTGTTCTTGAAAAGAATATGTCTTCTGATATATTCATTTTGTTACTGTCAAAAAAAAAAAAGTCCCACCAGAATCATCCTGATGCATCTGCTTCCTCTGAGCTTCTCTGAACAGATCCAGAAGAGCATCAAGAGTAAATTCAATTACTGACCCTTTAAGAACTGGATTAAGATGATCAGAGACAGAGTTGCACTAAGTGGGCGGAGCTTCGCGATGTAAACTGAGCTTCTCACAGGACCTGAAGACCAGAAGAATGAATAATGAGACAGATGGTTGTGAAGCCTTCAGCGGCGCTGGCCCGGTCACGCTCAGCTGAGACGAACGTGACCACGGATGAACCGACCGCCGTTCACATGTGGGAACTGAAACTTGGCCGGGGCATTTCCCTCCTTAAAATTCTGGCCTTTTCACAAGATCAAAGTAAAACTTCAGAAATAAAAGTGTCAAATAAAACTGAGCAACACAAAACGCTGACGTGACGAAGCAGAAGGCAGCAAATAGACCTGGATGATGTCACAGGTCCCTACGAGGACGGGCCGAGCTCCTCCAGGGTCCAGAAACAGGAACTTCCTGGTATCTGAGCTGCAGACACACGAGAAAGGAGGTTTCCGCGGTGACCCCCCCCCCTCTTTTCTGATGTGCGTGCAGCTGACAGATGTGGAGGAGTGACGGAGGGCACCACCATTACCGTGGAGACTGGCTGCTGTCCCCATGGTAACCAAAGACAAACAACGTTGGGAACATGAGCCCTGTTTCCCCCGGCAACAAACGAGAAGCAGAACAACTGCAAGGGAGGAGGGGCTTCAGTGAAATGTGGCGGCACAGGCGGGGGAGGGGAGATGACTGATGGATGTTATTGGTCCTTCTTCTCAGATTCTGACGATTCCTCCTTAGGCCCCGCCTCCTCAGGAGAAGCCTCCTCGTACCTGCAGACGAGAGGAGACGTCACCATCATCACATGACCACCTGTAAAACATCTGGAGTTCCTTCAGCCACTGCAGGAAACGTCTTTTCATCATCACCTGCCTCTGAAATATCTAAAACGTCTGACCTTTAACCAGCCTCAGGGTCAAGCTCCAGCCAATGAGAGAGAAGGGATGAGATGAGGTCACAGCAAGGCAATGAAGCAGCAGCAGCATGGAAACGTGTGTATAATTAGTTTGGTATAAAATAAAAATAAAGTTCAGCAGAAGTTCTTAAGCAGGGTCCAGCAGTGATGGGACTAAGAGGACATGAGCAGGTGGACAACCTTGAATTATCTTCAGGAACGTGAACATGAGACGAACATGTTCCACATACTCATCAGTCACGTTTACAGCTGTATTCTGACAAACATCTGGCACCAGAGGTGTAACAGCAACAATGAGATGTTAGTGATGTCACTTCAGCGCCAGAGTTAAACTCTGCACTTTCACGAGTGAACAGACTCTAAAACGCCTCGACAACAACCCTCGGTGCAGTCTGTAAGTTAGTTAGCTAGTTGGAGCTGTGCACATGGGCTGGTGGCATGTTAATACCAGGTGTGAATGAAGGTGGTAGTGTTTGTAGCAAGCCAGGTAAGAACAAGTACAAGAACCGCATGACAAAAAAAAAAAGCCTCCACAACCTAATACAGCCAACAGGGGGAACCAGAGGACTGCAAAGATGGCATCACTGGCTGGCACGTGTTGCATTTTGAACTTTTGACTGCACGTAAACATCCGGAAAACGAAGACATAGAACAAGAACAAGGACAAGAAGAAGAACAAGGTCAATGTTTTTGGATTTCACTGATTTAGTGTGAGGGTAAAGACGAAACGGGGAGGCTCCTTGTTGAGGGCATATAGTCTGGAATTTCATGTGGTGCTGAAATTCGTTTCGCCCTCTCCTTTGCACTGAATAAGCACCGTTCTGAATCAGTCAACATCTTCTCCTTTTTCTTTCAGGTGTTCTTTAAAAACAGATGTTCAGGTGCAGCCCAAAATGCATTGTGCTGCCACCTAGTGGACAGCATTTTCAAGTTACTTGGGTTTTATGTATGAGGACTGGAGATGGTTTTTGTCTTTCAGATGCCGGTTCTGGTTCCAGTCCCAGGGCTTTGGCGCTGGGCCTCTCTTTTCCATTCATTCAGCTTATGGTACGCCTACGCGTCTAAAAGCGTTACAGTTTTAGAAAACATCGTCTACAACCGCTTCCTGGACGACATTCTTTACAACTGTTGTGTTTCGCTAATGAACTTGTCAGGATCAAGTTGCAGCGTGATGCCACCGCATGTGCTGAAGCCACAAACCATAAACATATTTAATGGACAGATTTTGGACAGTACTGATGTGAAACAGCTCTGAACT
This sequence comes from Arrhamphus sclerolepis, assembly GCA_037176975.1. NCBI lineage: Eukaryota > Metazoa > Chordata > Actinopteri > Beloniformes > Hemiramphidae > Arrhamphus > Arrhamphus sclerolepis. The sequence goes on along the minus strand of JBAMYA010106645.1, from coordinate 1,343 downwards.
TTTTAGTTGCAGATGTCAGGAATCATTTTGACGAAGCATCGATGGAAGTGATGGAGTAATGGTTGGGCTGGTTCTAGTTTGGGGTGGATGATGGTACTTTCTGGGCTTTACCTGCCCAGGTGAGACAGGGGAGGGACAGTAAAGGCAGGGAGGGGGCTGGGCTTCTACATGGAGGTGGACTGTAACCGACGGCGACGTGGCGAGGAGCCCGTCGCCATATGGACGGCGTCCATGGAGCTAGCCAGGCTGGCGGGCGAGCCACTCACGGTCGGGAAGGAAGTGAGCCTGGGAGAGGCAGGAAGTACTTCCTCTGACGACTCAAAGCTACGACCGGGAAGAGACGGAGGAGAAGAGCGGGAAAGACATGGAGAGGTGAAGAGGGAATGACGAGTCGGAAAAACGGGAGATGGGATGAGAGGAAAGAGAGGAAGAATGTGTCAGTTTTTCTTTTGATCAAATCTTAAACTCTAAAGTTCATTTGCAGAATCAGATGCTGCAACAAGAAGTGGGTGATGGACAGACTGGAGACGGAGGACTGAGAGAGGAAGACGGGAGGAGTTGGAGGAAGAGAAGCGATGCAGAGGAAGAACTGAATGAAGAGCTGGACATGAAGACGAGTGCCGATCGATCAGAAACAGATGTTCAGACGTAAGCTAGCTAGCTCCGTGTAAATAAGACATCCTCCGAACAGTGAGCTTTAAATACAAATGTATTCTAAAACACAAGGCTAAAAGGGGAAGAAAAGAGGTTTCACTGAGGTGTAAATGAGCTGGTTTAGTTCAGAAAGTCAGGATTTAGTAAATGTTTGAAAAAGATTTTACATAAAATGTTGCTAATTTTTGTCAAAACTCATGATTTTTTTTTTTTTGGTAAAATTAACCTTTTTATAACAAAGTGATTTTAGGGCAAAAAACAAATTATACAAAATTTGCAGCTTTATGTCAAATGCATTTTGTGAAATGTTGCAAAAACCTACAATTTAATTTTAAGTAAAAAAAAAAAAGTCACAATTTGTGACCTTTGCCATTGTTCAATAAATATTTGAGACTCTAGAAAGTTTAAAAAAAAAAGTCATGATTTTTTTTACATTTGTGATTTTAGGAAAAAAAAAAGTTTTTGTCGAAAATTCTCAATTTTATGATGAAGGTTGTGATTTTTGTGAAATCTGAGATTTTATGACAAAATAAAAAAACAAAACAAAACTTTTTTTAATGGGAAAAAAAAAAAAAAAAAAAAAAAAAAAAAAAAAAACAAAAAACCCCTTTGTGGAATTTCCCAATTTGCAACCAAATTCGCATTTTCTTTGACAAAAACCTCTTTTTTCAAACTTCCATTATGTAAAG